>JAWQEG010003626.1:0-55239 GCA_033782935.1 Petrolisthes cinctipes | reverse complement strand
GACCTCTCTTCCTCACCCCCCTCTCACCCCCACACTGCCCCCTCACCCCGTCCCACCCCCCCTCACACCCTGCACTACTCCCTCACCCTGTCCCACTGCCCCCTCACCCCTCCTCTGTTCCCTCACCCCTCAGAAAATTGGAGATAAATGAGTCCTTCAATATTGCCACGAACACACACACACACACACACACACACACACCTATAATTATGGAAGGATCAGCTTGTTTTGTGGCATGGTCAGGAGGAATCAGAAGCCTTCAATTTCCATACACGATCACAGGGTCCAAATCTAATGAATAAAATAATATGTTAAAGTGTGAACGTATCCATAGAATAATTCACTGTTTTTCTGGAGTTGATAATCAGATATAATAAAGGGGGAAGTATAATGTTGGTAAATCTGGAGCAAATGATTCCTGCAAACTATTCCAAGCAACAGAAAAACACTATTTTTTTTGTTCATCTGGTCCTGTTTCCTGCATGGCATACTTTGGAGGAATTAAGGCACTCCAATATAACAATAGTGAATTAATTACCCTCTTAATTGATGTTTCGCTCACCCATCGATACAACCACATCAAACTATAATAATAATTGGCAAAACCTTAATAATTATTGGGTCATCTCCTATTGCCGACGTGGGTTTTTTTACATTTTTTATTAGGCATCGAGTTTATTATTATATATGTACAGTCGGTGGTAAATGTCCTGTCGCCACATCTGCTGCCAAGTCATGAAGTATAAATATGGAAATATAAGCTTTAATTAAGTATGGAAATATAAGCTTTAAATAAGTATGGAAATATAAGCTTTAATTAAGTATGGAAATATAAGCTTTAAATAAGTATGGAAATATAAGCTTTAATTAAGTATGGAAATATAAGCTTTAATTAAGTATGGAAATATAAGCTTTAATTAAGTATGGAAATATAAGCTTTAATTAAGTATGGAAATATAAGCTTTAATTAAGGGGATAGTATACTTTTGAAAGATTGGAGTGTCTTGATTCCTCCAATATATATTTACAGTATGTCAAGAAACAGACCAATGCAGATGAAGAACAATAATGGTATCCTGTTGCTTGGATGGAATAGTTGGGAGGAATCATTTTTTACTCCAGATTTGCCAACACTGGTAAAAAAAAAAAAAAAAAAAAAAAAAAAAAGACACACACACACACACACACACACACACACACACATAAGTATATTAATTCACCCCCTGGATATTGTATTTCTGTATATATGGTGAATGTGTTTATACGATGATTAACCTTTATGTTATCTTTTAAGAAGTGCTGAGTGAGTGAGGTGACACGACTTTTGCCGCCGGCTGTACATTCTATCGCACTCATAACACTTACAAACCTGATAAAAAAACATATATATATTTACGGAAACTTATAATGTAATTGTCTTGATGGTGTTGGTGTTTGTTGTTGTTGTTGATGTTGTTGTTGTTGTTGTTGTTGTTGTTGGTGGTGATGATGGAGGTATTGGTAATGGTGGTGGTGGTAGTGGTGACGAAGGAAGACAGAGGATAGGAGTAGTGGTGATGACAGTGGTTGTGGTGATGACAGTGGTGGTGGTGGTGGTGGTGGTGGTGATGACAGAAGACAGGAGTTGTGGTGGTGGTGGTGGTGATGACAGAAGACAGGAGTAGTGGTGGTGGTGGTGGTGATGACAGAAGACAGGAGTAGTGGTGGTGTTGGTGGTGGTGGTGATAGTGATGACAGAAGACAGGAGTAGTGGTGGTGGTGATGACAGAAGACAGGAGTAGTGGTAGTGGTAGTGGTGGTGGTGATGACAGAAGACAGGAGTAGTGGTGGTGGTGGTGGTGATGACAGAAGACAGGAGTAGTGGTGGTGGTGGTGGTGATGACAGAAGACAGGAGTAGTGGTGGTGGTGGTGGTGGTGGTGGTGGTGATGACAGAAGACAGGAGTAGTGGTAGTGGTGGTGGTGGTGGTGATGACAGAAGACAGGAGTAGTGGTAGTGGTGGTGGTGGTGGTGATGACAGAAGACAGGAGTAGTGGTGGTGGTGGTGGTGGTGGTGGTGATGACAGAAGACAGGAGTAGTGGTGGTGGTGGTGGTGGTGGTGGTGGTGGTGGTGGTGATGACAGAAGACAGGAGTAGTGGTGGTGGTGGTGGTGGTGGTGGTGGTGATGACAGAAGACAGGAGTAGTGGTGGTGGTGGTGGTGGTGGTGGTGGTGGTGATGACAGAAGACAGGAGTAGTGGTAGTGGTGGTGGTGGTGGTGATGACAGAAGACAGGAGTAGTGGTGGTGGTGGTGGTGGTGGTGATGACAGAAGACAGGAGTAGTGGTAGTGGTGGTGGTGGTGGTGATGACAGAAGACAGGAGTAGTGGTGGTGGTGGTGATGACAGAAGACAGGAGTAGTGGTGGTGGTGGTGGTGTTGGTGGTGGTGGTGATGACAGAAGACAGGAGTAGTGGTGGTGCTGGTGGTGGTGGTGATGACAGAAGACAGGAGTAGTGGTGGTGCTGGTGGTGGTGGTGATGACAGAAGACAGGAGTAGTGGTGGTGGTGGTGGTGGTGATAGTGATAGTTGTAGGACAATTTCCGGTAAGGCCTTTGATGTGGATAGAGAGTTTCTCAAGCCCTCAGGTGTTCCTTCTCTCTCTCTCTCTCTCTCTCTCTCTCTCTCTCTCTCTCTCTCTCTCTCATTTTTTTTATCTACTTCAATGTTTGTTTGTTGATCTAAAACCTTTCAAATTACCTACTTACCTACCTATTATTACCTACCTACCCGGGCCCAGTGGGGCTGACTTTATTCTCTGTGAATATTAGTTATCCCCCACAGGGCTAGAATAAAGATTGTTGTAGGATCTGGTCACTTTCTAGTGGATTTGACGAGATCTGCCCACATGGATTAAAAATCCACGTGAGGTGTACTGCAACCGGAGGCCTTTTTTTTTTTTTTTTTTTTTTTTTCCCACTGCTGTGTGGACCGCCAGCACACGGGGGTGCATTATCCCTTTGCATGCAGCAGTCTAACCTCCCTCCCCCTTATGGTCCCTTCAGGGCTGGTCTCATGGAAGGTACGGCCCCACTTGTAGCTCTTGTGGTAACGTGGACTTGGGCCCACAGCACTGGCTGTGGGATCAAAGCCTTCCCCCCAATCTCCCTGGCGGTCGGAGGCCCCCAGACTCCCTGGTCCAGTAAACTCTGGTCCCATTTCCTTGGGATGTGCTTCGGTAGCCCAGGCATATAGGGCCAGCCCCTCCTTTATTTTAATTTGTTTTTTCACTGCGACCAGAGTGTACCAGGGGTCTGTGGGGCAGGAGGCCATTCTGCCCCGGGAGAACATCAACAACAACAACAACCTACCTACCTATTCTTTCCTACCTACCTACCTATTTACTTATTCTTACCTACCTACCTTCCGACCTACCTACCTATTCTTACCCTACTACTTACCTTCCGACCTACCTACCTACCTATACCTATCTATTTACTTATTCTTACCTACCTACTTACTTTCCGACCTACCTACCTATAACTACCTCTTTACCTATTCTTACCTATACCTACCTACCTTCCGACCTACCTACCTATTTACCTATTCTAACCTACCTACTTATCTGCCTACCTACCTACTTATTTAAATCCCGACCTACCTACCTACCTACCATATCTTACCTACATATCTACCTACCTACCGACACATTTGCCAATTTCTCTCTCTATCAATCTATCTTTCTATTTATCTCTCTTATCTTATCTATCTTTCAATCCAGAATAATGTAAAATCACCCCCAGCATTCATAAGTATAAGTAAAATCACTTGTTTTTTTCTTTATTATTATTTTTTTTATTTTTTTTTATTTTCATTCCTGTAAAGACATTCACTGATTAACACATATTAATAATCACATCCGTATACACATTTAAAAGACTGCTTCAGGCACACATACATACATACATACTGACACTTTTACACACACACACACACACACAAAGACACTTCTACACACACACACACACACAAAGACACTTCTGCACACACATACACACACAAAGACACTTCTACATACTGTTACGTCGTGATGTAACAACGCTGTGAAACAGGGGTAGTCAAGATGTTAGTGAAGATGTTCTATTCACTTGGGGTAATGGCAAGTCAAGTAGTCTCTCTTTTATTACATTACAGGGTTATTACATGACTAAACAAATAATAAAAACAAAGACATTGCTTCCTTCAGGTTGCATATTGCATATGAAGCTTTATAGCTAACCTGGAAAGCCAAACTAACATACAATCATGTAACACCTCCCCCCCTAAAAGAACGAATTTTCCCGTGAGAAATTTCGGCCTTTTTACAATCTCGAGGGGAAATAGAATACATGTCATAGAAAAGATGAAAAGATTACATAAAAAGATGACATGCCTCTCACAGTGTAGGAGAAGAGCATGGTGCAGTTGGACCAGTTGCTTGGAAATACCAAAAGGGATAGTGTTACGCCTGTGTGTTTTCCAAATGCCAAGATTTCCAGCCCTCCCATAACCTTTACGTTTCCTGTATGTTTTCCTTATGCGAAGATGTCCAGCCAATCCCACCACGACAGCGACAGCGACAACAACGACCAATAATCAACAATCACCACTAATCACCAAAACCACCAATAACCACTAATCACCAAAACCACCAATGCGACAGCGAGCGCCAATAATCACCAAAACCACCAATGCGACAGCGAGCGCAACAGGGCTGGACACTATCTCCACTAAAGGCACAGGAAACTCAGGGACAGGTATACTGGGGCTAGGAAACACGGCACTGGAAACTCAGGGACAGGGTTTTATCTTCAGCCTCTTGTGGTCCTGGGAACTGGTATACACTCCACAGCATCAAGGAAGATAACTGTTCCCAGTCCAAGCTGTCAAGTAGGCAAGCACTGACACATATCATTCCTATTCGTCCGGCAATGCTATTTTAACCCAGTACCCAGGGAGCATTGTTACGTGACATGAGGAGAACTACGAGCCTTATACACAGCTCGTCCCCTTCAGGGTCTTCCAGGCAAGGATAGTGTTGTATCCCTCTGCTTCAACATCAGCAAACATTTCGACATCCTTGATCATGCGGTCAATGTCCAAGGTAGTTGAAAAGATCTGGCTCCTTTTGTAGGGATGACACTATTGGCATCAAAGGGAACACAAAGAACGAAGAGAGAGACAACAAACTACTGACTGCACATTACCCCGACATCTTGACTACCATCCTGGCGAGGTCGCCATTTTGTTACGTCGTGATGTAACAACGCTGTGAAACAGGGGTAGTCAAGATGTTAGTGAAGATGTTCTATTCACTTGGGGTAATGGCAAGTCGAGTAGTCTCTCTCTTTTATTACATTACAGGGTTATTACATGACTAAACAAATAATAAAAACAAAGACATTGCTTCCTTCAGGTTGCATATTGCATATGAAGCTTTATAGCTAACCTGGAAAGCCAAACTAACATACAATCATGTAACAATACATACACACACAAAGACACTTCTACACACACTCACACACACACACACACACAGCCACTACTGCACACACATACACACACAAAGACACTTCTACATACATACACACACACAAAGACACTTCTACACACACACACACACACACACACAGCCACTACTGCAGGTATACAATACATGAATAGGGACAAAGAAAAACAAACTTTATTTACATTAAAGTTCTCTCTCTCTCTCTCTCTCTCTCTCTCTCTCTCTCTCTCTCTCTCTCTCTCTCTCTACATAATCCTTAAGAGGGCAGTACAGTGTTGGTTGTAAATCTGTAGCAAATAATTCCTACAAACTATTCCAACAACAGGCCACCATTATTTTTGTCAATCTGGTCCTGTTTCCTGACATATATATATACTTTATTGAAGGAATAAAGGCATTCTAATGTACCAAAAATATATCATCATCATAGCTTAAAAATTATGTGTTCGAGTGTATGTTGTGTGTGTGTGAATGTGTATAATATTATCCCTTTTATTAAGAATCATGTGCTCGAGTGTATGTTGTGTTCGATTACGTTTGTTTATCTACTTCTCAACGGTGCCAAAGAGTTTATCAATCCATCATGTTTATATTTATTCCCCAACAACAGCAGTACTGTATGAAAGCCTATATATAAAAATACACCATGGAAGAGGAGAGAGACTATATCAGTAATTTAGGCCACTCTCTCTCTCGCATGCACTGAGCGAGAAACGAAACACTCTGCAGAAAAGCGGGGATAATCAGATCTGTTTTGAATAATCTCCCGGAGAGGCTGTGACTCGCTACGGTGTAAAAGAGAGGAGAGAGAGAGGACAAAAGGGACGTGGAGGAAGCAGGGGCATATGCATTCATTCTCTCTCTCTCTCTCTCTCTCTCTCTCTCTCATGTGGTCTTTCAGAATATATTTGTCTTTCTCTCTCTCTCTCTGCATTTAAATTCATCACTCATTTCAATCTCTCTCTCTCTCTCTCTCTCTCTCTCTCTCTCTCTCTCTCTCTCTCTCTCTCTCCACTTAAATTCATCACTCATTTCAATCTCTATCTCTCTCTCTCTCAGTACAGTACTTTAAATTCATCACTCATTTCATATTCTCTCTCTCTCTCTCTGCACTTAGCCTAAATGTATCACTCATTTCATACTCTCTCTCTCTCTCTCTCTCTCTCTCTCTCTCTCTCTCTCTCTCAATAGATGCCGTGGCTGGGTATACGCAGTAGTTATAGACCAATTACAGGAGGTCTGAGGTCATAAAGTTTGTAAGGTGAGCCTCTGGGGTTTAAGATGTGATAAAACTGCTTGTTAGGCTGGCTGGCTGCCTGGTTGCCAGCTTTGTTTGTGTGTGTGTTTTTTTTTTTTTTTCCCTAAAGCTGATATCGTAAAGTAGTGGTTTTTCTGTGGCTTATGAACCTAGTATAATCTAACCTAGCCTAATGGAGCCAATCCTAACGTAGCCTAATCGAACCAAATCTATCCTATCTTAGTCTAGCCTAGCCTAATCGAGCAATCTTAATTTAACCTATCCAACTGTAGCCAAACCTATCCTAACCTAGCCTATAGCCTATTCGAGCAAATCTTAACCATATCTAGCCTAATCTAACCAAATCTAGGCTAATCAAACCTAACCAACCCTAACCTAACCTAGCCTAATGGATCCAACCCTAACCTAACTTAACCTAGTCCAGCCTAGCCAAACCTATCCTAACCTAGCCTATTGCCTATTCGAGCAAATCCTAATCATATCTAGCCTAATCTAACCATATCCAGTCTAATCTAACCTAATCTAACCTAACCTTACCTTTCAAACTTTATCAAGATCTTAAATTGTTCATTATTCTAATTATCAATATTAGTTTTCTTATTAACAATGATAGCCTACTTTATTTCATCGCATTCTTGCTGAATTACTCGCTGTTGATATATGTATAATATTATGTCCGATCGTCTTATAATTTCCTAACTTATTGTCCGGCCCAGAATCTGTTTATTTTTTTATTTAATATATTCAAGGAACAAACTGTGTAATATATATATATATATATATTGATGGACCGTATGCAAGAACATTCGTGGTGTTGACGATGACGTAATACCGGTACGACGGCTCACTTGTTATTTTATGAAGCCATCGTACCTGTACCACGCCATCGTATGTACCAGATCGAATGTCCTTGAATATGGACCATTGTGCAGTGTGAAATTTCATATCAAGTCACTGAAATTGTGTCCAGCTTTGTGGTAGGCTAAGTATGGTAGAAGTTAGGAAAAAAACATAGCATTAATATGATACAAAATACAAGGAGAATAATGGTGAATATTATAATAATCTGTGAATATTATAAAAAAAAAAAAATATTAATGTGATCACGTGTATTAGGGCCATATTCAAGAACGTTTGTGGTGCATACGATGGCGTGGTACCGATACGATGGCTCCATAGACAAAACAACAGAACCGTCGTACAGTACCACACCATCGTATACACCACGGATGTTCTTGAATACGGCCCTTAGTATAAAATATTTCGTGATAGAAGACTTTGTTTATAGTTGGAAATTGTTATACTCGATGACGTCATTTATAGAATTGCCAGACGCCACCAGATAACCTCGCTATAGTCTATTTCATTTCATCTGAAACCGACAATCTGTAGAATGGCAACATTGCATTGCCAGCTCGTGATTGGCTGAACAAACATTGTCCTTAACCCTTGACTCATTGATATAAACATTTAAATTAACCCTTCATTAACTTCATTGTATGATCCTGAGATGCAAAGGAAATTCTCATTTGTTATTTCATATATGCAAATCATGTTCATCTGTTGTATTAACCATATAAACAGACACAAGAAAGAAAAATTCAAATCCAAGTCGACCATCTGTAAACGTAAACGAACACAATATTCCAGTCAATTTTGTTTCTCCAAGTTTTACTTAGATAAATAAATATCTGTCTTCATAGGCATTCTTAAAAGGAAATCTAATATTTATTGAATTAAAATGGCATGAACATTGTTATAATATAGACAGAAATACGAAGTTATTTTTTTTTTTTTCTAAAGCACACCTCGTATTTCTGTCTATATTATAACAATTTTCATGCCATTTTAATTCAATAAATATTAGATTTCCTTTTAAGAATGCCTATGAAGACAGATATTTATTTATCTAAGTAAAACTTGGAGAAACAAAATTGACTGGAATATTGTGTTCGTTTACGTTTACAGATGGTCGACTTGGATTTGAATTTTTCTTTCTTGTGTCTGTTTATATGGTTAATACAACAGATGAACATGATTTGCATATATGAAATAACAAATGAGAATTTTCTTTGCATCTCAGGATCATACAATGAAGTTAATGAAGGGTTAATTTAAATGTTTATATCAATGAGTCAAGGGTTAAGGACAATGTTTGTTCAGCCAATCACGAGCTGGCAATGCAATGTTGCCATTTTATAGATCCTCGATGTCAGATGAAATGAAATAGACTATAGTCATGGTACTTATTTGAGGACGAAAAAAAGACTTCCTTGGGCCTAAAAGACTCTGTAGAACGAGGGAGTAGGTCGTAGAGAGGTGGGACAGCAAGCATGAAGGACACAGAATGGAAAGAGAAAAGAGGGAATAGCAAAAGAATCGATAATAAAAATTATATATATATTAACAAATCGACAACTTTACATCAATCAGTCAGGCAGTGTCAATTAGTCACGTGGTTCTCTCCTTCTCTCAGTATCTGTCTCTCTCTCTCTCAGTGATGCCAGTGCTTGGAATTTTTCCCAAGATCTTGGAATTTTAGACTCAACCTTGGCATCTTGGTATTTACAGTACAAAATCAAGTAAATCTTGGATTTTTTTAGTTCACATAAACATTAACTCAATTTGTTAATTAAATTCACCTCTTCGCACCTGTCCTTCACCTATCCTACCCCTACTATCTTCCCCTTCACTTATATTCATATTCGATTAGATTTCGTGGCTACTGAGAGACGAAATTAGACGGTTTTTTTTTGGTGACCACGGGATGGACAGGAACTGGAAACATGAGAAGTAGGATGTATAGATGTACTGATGTAGTGCTATGGGTGGATTAAGATTGAGTTCATTCCGGACAGTTGTTCCATGCCATAGCTGGGAACCGTCAAATACTCTCATAAAGGATGTCAGAGGTGGGTATTGTTATCAAAGGCAAAAAGAGGAGGAATCCCGGGCGAAGACGAATGATACGACAACTCTGTATGTGGGGGAAGATGAAGATGCTTCTCAAGATCAGTCAGATAGCATTGTTTTTCTTCAGTCTTAACTTCATAAGTGAGTGTTATGTTTTCTTAAGCATATTTTAAAATGTATACTATTATAATTTTGCATTACACATTATGTTATGTTGATCTTGGAATTTCTTGGAATTTTTGGCGCGGCAATCTTGGGTATTCTGTAAAATTCCACTGGCAACAGTGCTCTCTCTCAGTCAGACGTCAGTTCAAAGTTTGCGAGGTGAGAAGAGTGAGTGTGTGGGACCTTAATTTGATACTTGTTGTTGTTATTGTTGTTATATAAAGTGAATATAACAAACAAACAACTGTGAAGGAAGCGATACCATCCATCCATCATTATACTCACTAACGATAATATTATAAGGTAAGGTGTTTTTATAATGCTTTGATCCTTTAATTATCACACCATTATAGTAGGCCTATATTCTCCAATTTTCCTTCAACTGTATATTTGTGAGGGAAGTGATACATCCATCCATCATTATACTCACTAACTCTATAAGGTTATATAATGCTTTGATCCTTTAATTATCACACCATTATAGTATATTCTCCTATTTTCCTTCACCTTCTTTCCTTCAACTGTACATTTGTGAGGGAAGTGATACCATCCATTCATCATTACTCACTAGCTAAGGTAACGTATTCTTTTTTAAGGTAACGTGTTTTTTTATTCGTTTTTCATCCTCTGGTCAAAGGTGATGCTGTTAACTGTATATATATCATGTGAGAAGCAAAACCATATTATTTCCTCCGTTGTCCGTCAATCAATCTCCAATCTGAAGCTACATTTGCCTGGCATAGATTCGTCGTTGTCCTCTACACCTCATATAACGGGTTGGAGGATGGAGCAAGTATTAACCCGTTCAGGCAAAACTGGTTGGAGGATGGAGGAAGTATGAACCCGTTTAGGCAAAGCTGGTTGGAGGATGGAGCAATTATTAACCCGTTCAGGCAAAACTGTGCGTGTGTGGGGTGAAAATCGGCCTGAATAGGGTGAGGCCAGCCACTTCAGGCCACCGGACAGACTTGGCTATGTGTGTATGGGGCTGTAATAGGTTCTGCTTAATAGGATCTGCTTAACTTAGGTGACGTGTTTCAACCCGTTGCTCAAATCATATATGCAGGTTATCACAGAATCATTTAATTATATTATTTCCTATTTTTCTTCGGATTATTTCCTTCATCCTCTGATCAAGGGTGGTATTTGCTCCGTTTAGATATTTCCGGGAGGATGGGGAAGTGGGTTCTCTGATCTTCATTAGTAAAGCACCTTAGGACGGAGGAAGTTATATAAGACCAGAGGATGGAGGAATGTAAGTCATACAATACTGTGCAAATTTTTGGGGGGCAATAAAAAATCCGGTATATTTATTTTGAAAAGCATATATTAATGTATACATACATTCATGTTGATTACATCTATACATGTTATGCTCTAACCTCGTACACTCATGTTATGATTTCATTCTTATGAGCAAATAGGATAAGGTCATTGTTCATTCATTAGTAAATTCATGCACACACGACACTCTCATATTTTAAATTAAGAAGACTGTCTTGTTGGCAAATTGGAAGGCTAATGATTCCTCCTAACTATGCCAGAAAACAGACACCCTCAATGGTACATACTTATATATAGGCTAGGCCAATAGGGGATCTGTATCGTGGCATAGTTTGGAGGAAATCACAGACCTTCCAAGTCACAATTAAAATATGCAAAAGAATGGCCACAGGAAAATGTTTTAGAGTAGACCAAAGCAAGCAGGATATACAGTACATACACACGTACAACATACATACTCATCTTCTTCACCATTCTGATACATTCATTCATACCGTAGTCTACATAGTTTGTTTATGATAAAAATAGTTAGTGCACATGATATTCTGGACGTTGATAAGGGGCGACTTGCAAACCTTTTTTCTTCATCACACTAGGCTATACTTACTGTCTTTCACTTATAAACTGTATACTTTATAATTTTTATTGTCTTGCCGCCCAATGAATGGTTTATTTATTTGATCACGTACAGATGGACACACAAATCCGTGGTATATATATATATATATATGGTTCGTGTTTTGGGAATGTTTTGAGGATGTGTGCAATAATGTTATGGTTAGGTGGTTTTGTTTTGTTTTTTGTGCGATGTGGTATTTGTAGAGTGGCTGGGAAATGTTTTGATAATGCTTAGTGAATGTGAATGTGTACAATAATGTTATGAATAGTGATTTTTGTGCGAATGTGGTAATGTAAAATGGCAGGGGAATATTTAGTGAGTGTGTAACAATTAATTTGATTGATATTGTGTTGTGTGTAATTGTGGTACTAAGGTGTTTGTGAGGATTTGGGACGTATTGATAACAAGAATTTATGCCTATTGTAGCAAGATTGCCCATGGTGTTGAAGATGGCGTTTGTATCTGTGTGTGTGTGTGTGTGTGTTTTTATCTTCGGCCATGGATTAATGCACCTAACTGTATGTGTGTGTGTGTGTGTGTTCGTTCGTTTCGTGTTTTTTTGTTTTGTTTTGGCCCACGTGGTCTATGTGTGTATTTAATTAAACCAAGGATTTGTGCCCCTAACTGTGCATACACTTCCTGACACTCCACAACAACACACATCATGCAGTATTGTTTGTATTCAACACATAACACTGCTTCACACAGTCGTCACCCTACTCCTCCTTACTTACTTACTTACTTATACTATCAAATCACGTGGATTACTAATATTTACAGATAATGTACATATGTTTACACTGCATTCACACTCTGTATAATTTATTCACATTCCGGTACTAAAATTATTTATATATATATATCTCCTCTCAGGGACATAATATTATATACAATGTTCACTATTTAGGTATAATCGTGTGTGTATTTTGCACTTTTACACTCATTATTATCTCTCTAGAGAAAGTAAATAGGCTAGTTCGTCTGGGAAAGCTGTGTGGAATGTTATGGACGTGGCAGGTTAGGCTAGTTAGTTAAGGTCGTATGCAATAATATCGGTGCGTGGTGTTGCCGATGGTGTGAATACTATACTGGTACGATGACTTGTGTTGTGTGTCTATGCAGTCGTCGTACCGGTTAGCCTACCACACCATCGTCGTCAACAACACGAAGGTTCTTGCATACGAGCCCAAAGCTAGTAGTGTTACCACCATACATAAACCTCTCAGTAGTACAGTACAGTCACGCTACTAAGTTTAGAGGGAGTCAGTAAAGTAGAGAAAGATTGTGGGATTAGGATGAGGAGAAGGGGGATGGTGGGGAGAGAGTGGTTAGTTAACGTGTTCGTGTAAATATCAAAACCAGTGACGTGGTGAGGGAGGCAGTAAGGTAGAGAAAGATTGTGGGATTATGATGATGAGGAGGGGGATGGTGGAGAGCGAGTGGCAAGTTAATGCGTTCGTGTAAGAGGGAGTCAGTAAAGTAGAGAAAGATTGTGGGATTAGGATGATGAGGAGAGGGATGATGGGGAGTGAGTGGCTAGTTAACGCAATCATAGCCTAGCAAGAGTAGAGGTTAGGCTATATACTGTCTCCCTTAATGGGGTAATACAGGTTTGGTAAATTGTAGTGCCTTGATTCCTCCAAAGTATACCATGAAACAGGACCATAACTAAAAAAAAAATGGTGTCCTGTTGCTGGAAATAGTTTTGAGGAATCAGTTGCTCCAGATATATTTACCAACACTGTTCTTGGCTCCGTGTGGGTCTGTGAGTTAGGAAGCGTGACTGACCGACTGACTGACTGACTATACCTATCTGTTGTCTGTTGTACACTCACCGACCATCAAATCTTGCCCATTTTTTTCGAAGCCCGAGTACTGGAGCAGGCGGTTTCTAGACGACAGCCCACTCGAAGCCTTCATCATTGGTTCCGAGATATGTGTGTGTGTGTGTGTGTGTGTGTCCTCGTGATGGTTTGGGTGGCCTCGTGATGTGTGTGTGTGTCCTCTTGATTGTGTGTGTGTATGTGTGTGTATGTGTGTGTCCTCGTGATAGTTTGTGTGTGTGTGTGTCCTCATGATAGTTTGTGTGTGTGTGTGTGTGTGTCCTCGTGATTGTTTGAGTGGACTGTCGTCTAGAAACCACCTGCTTCTTCAGATCTCGGGCTTCGACTCAAGTGGGCTACATTTTACTTATGGTGAGCGAGTGTACAGTTACGTCCATTTCTGAGTTGTTCCACAGCATCCCAAGTTCAGGGGGAATAGCACTAACGAAAGTGTTCCTCGGCCCAATCCTTCACTCCATTCACGTGGTTGGGAAGGCAACTGATTCCTCCAAACTGTGCCACGAAACAGATCCACCCCCATTAGTAACAACGAGGTCATTTTGTTTCCTGGCATTGTATGGAGAAATCATTAACCCTCAAATTTTCACCAAAAGAGCCATTCCGAATACCAAATAATGAAGGACTCGAACCCACACCAGGAACACGACCGTCATGAAACGAAGGGACGTATACAAAAACATTCGTGTTGGTGTTGACGATGGCGTGGTACACACACACACACACACACATACACACACTTATTGACCCTCACTGTACTGTACTATACCACACTATCAGCGTCAACAACACCAACACGAAGCTTCTTCTTGCATACTGCCCGAAGCACCATGAAGCAGAGATGGGTTGAATTACGACACGAGGTAGATTTATTCAAGCCTCGTGTTGTTCCTTACCCACCTCGCTGCCGGGGAAGGGAATTGCCAGTTTAGCTATTTGTGTGTGTGTGAGTCCTCGTGATGCTTTATGTGTGTGTGTGTGTGTGTGTGTGTTGTCGGCTAAGGTAGTTGATTATTAATTTTGTAAGAGGGGAATTTGCATTGTGTTGATCTATTATTATTATTATTATTATTTAACTTACTCTTGTATTATTGGGGTAAAATGTGCAATGTATATATATATATTTTTTTTTTTGGGGGGGGGGTATAATTTGTAATGATTGTGTTTACTGTTTACCGTATATCATATTGAAAGTGATAATGATATTACCTTATATATTGACTCCTTCCAGTGTGTTGGTAAATATGGAGCAACTGATTCCCTCCACAGTATTCCAAGCAACAGGCCACCATTATTATTATTTTGTTAATATGGTCGTGTTTCCTGGCATATTTTGGAGGAATCATTGTGCTCTAATGTATGTATGTATGTATCAAACGTATACTACTCTCCTTAAGGGACCCTGTGATGTAGTCAGAAACTTGGAGGTTAGATAGTCCTTCAAATATTGCCACGAAACACACACCTATATGGAAGGAGCTTGTTTCGTGGTATAGTCAGGAGGAATCAGAAGCCACCAGGTCTTATACAATAACACAGGGTCCTTAATGATGATGTAAAAACACACATTTATTCGCTGTTTACAAATTACTAAACTGGCAAAATAAGAGTGACCATTATTTCTCAGCAGGGTGGTAGGGTTGGGTAGAGAAAGTTGTTATTATTATTATTTATGCTGTTGTTGTTGTTGTTGTTTATACAGGGTTAGCAAGGGTGTGGCAGGGTGTTATATTTAGAGTTGGGACAGCGCCAGCACTGCACCGGGCAGGGGGAGGTAGGGGGTATGTATGTATGTATGTATGACAGGGGTACTAGTGGTGGTGATGGTAGGGAGTTGAGGGGTAGGGGAAGTTAGGCCTACCCAAATGTCCAACCAACCACAAACCACCAACCAACCAACCACAAACCACCAACCACCAACAAACCAACCAACTAACCAATGCAAAAGTAGTTTCTTGTTATTATTATTGCTTGCTTGCTTGATACACCGCCTTTTGGTAATTCTTTAGTCCGTATGCATGAATATCCGTGGTGTTGCCGATGGTGTAGTGCCGGTACGATGACACTATGGACACACACTACAGAACCATTACACCTGTACCACACCATGACTAACACCACCAACACCACAAGTGAGCGTTCTTGCATACGACACATTCTTCCTCTCACTATAGCCAACTGAGTACAGGACAACAAAGCACCTCATTGGTTGTGTATTTAATTAAGGGACCCTGTGATGTAGTCTGAAAATTTGGAGGTAATTGTGTCCTTCAAATATTGCCACGAAACACACAAACCTAGCCTATGTGGAAGGAGCTTGTTTCTTGGTGTGGTCAGGAGGAATCAGATGCCTCCACTTTTCATACACGATCACAGGGTCCTTAAATATCACAAGTTCTAACAAACACCATAGGTATTCTCGGTACTATAAAATATTTAGGCCTGTATATTTATGATTTTTTTTTTTTTCAACCAGTAAAAACCTCTAGTGTTCCTGGGGAAAGTTTTTAGGCCGTATGATTATTATATATTATTACTTTTTTCAATCAGTCAAAACCTTACGTTGTGGTCTTGGCTTCTTGGGAAAATATTTTAAGCCTGTATTTTATTTTTCAACCAGTCAAATCCTTACGTTGTGTCCTTAGGGTATATAAATAGTTTAGGTCTGTATCTTCACAACCAATCACTCACTCGTCTTTAATTAACTGTAGAAAATCCAGTTGTTGATATGTCATAAATAATTTTTAGTCCTCGGTTACTTTTAGTCACTCCACAGATAATTATAAGCCTTCTGCTTTCTGTTTAGGCCTATCAACAAAATTTCGGTCACTTTCCATAATTAGGCCTACAACAATTCATTTTCCATATATAAGGGCATAATACAGTGTTGGTCAATGTGGAGTAACTGATTCCTCCAAACTAATTCAAGCAACAGGACACCATTATTTTTGTTAATCTGGTCCTGTTTTCTGGCATACTTTTAAGGAATCCATGAACTCTAATGTACCAAAAGTGTACTATCCCTTTAATGACCCTGTGTTCGTGTATGAAAATTGAAGGCTACTGATTCCTCCTAACCATGCCACGAAACACACTCCTTCCATATACTCGTAGGTGTGTGTGTTTCGTGGCAATATTTGAAGGACTCATTAACCACCAATTTTCTGACTACACCTTCGAAGATTTTTCACGTTTTGACCCTAATCATTTCACCCTCTATAATTATTTAGGCTTCTATCACTTCAGTTTTCATATTCTGGCCTTCATCACTTCACTCTCCACAAACAAGCCTTCATCACTCATAATTACTTGCTTTGTATTTTTTTTTTATCAGTTACGTTCTTTTGTTGTTGTTTTTAAATTATTCCCAGTGGCTTCAGTCGTTGTTGAAGTGCTTAGTAACAGTGGGCCTACATCACTTCACTCTCCACAATAATTTCTGGCTATTTTTCTAGTTTTTAATTCCAAGTGCTTTCAGTAGGCCTCATTCACTCACAGTTTCTTGTGGTAGTTAGTTTTTATTCCCAGTGGCTTCAGTCTGTGGTGATGAGGATACAGTAGTCCACATCATTCACTCACAATTACTTGCTCTTGTTGCAGTGTTATTTAATATTTCCCAGTGGTTTCAGTCTGTGTTGATGAGGATACAGTAGTCCACATCATTCACTCACAGTTACTTGCTCTTGTTGTAGTGTTATATATTTCTTCCCAGTTGGTTCAGTTGATGAGGTACTTAATGGTCCTCTGGTCTGGAGCAGAGGAAGCGAGCTAACTCAGCGTCAAGGTGTTGGCTGTGGGGTGAGACAGAGAAGAGAAACACGTGGATGAGAAGCATTTTAGTCAGTGGGGCCAACTCTGCACATCAACACATATACATAGATAATAATAATATATATTTAAGGGGTGTTTTCTCTTGTTGGTGAATTTGGAAGGTCTGTGATTCCTACAAACTATGTCACGAAACAGACTTACTTAATGTTACTAATTGGGAATCTTCTGTTTCGTGGCATCGTTAAGTGGAATTAGTAGCCCTCAAATTTACCATCAAAAGAATGTTGTTCCCTTAAGCAACACAACAAAACATTGGTGAGGTTTATAGCAGCTGTTTGATGCCAAGCCTCAGGTGGTTAAGAGTGCATATAAAAGCGTACATAACACTATATACACACATACATACATACATATACGTGCATACCAATACATACACACATGCCGGTACATACATACATGCATACTAGTTCATACATACATACTTATACATATGTACCTGTTTATAAATACGTACATACATACATTATACACACACCCAAACTTCACATACATACACAAGGTAACATAATGTCTGGGTGTAGAATCTGTGAATGTGTATACACCTCAGTACACATGTATGTCATTCAACTGGTGTCCATGTAGCGTACACACACACACACACACACACACACACACACACACACACACACACACACACACACACACACACATTTATAAAGTGCACACACACACACACACACACACACACACACACACACACACACACACACACACACACATATATATTTATAAAGTGCACACACTCACTTACAGTACACATACACACATATTTATAAAGTGCACACACACACACACAGTACAGTACAGTACACACACATTTAATATACTCACAGTTTCACCTTTCTTTATTAATAAGACCATTTACAAACACGATACCTATTATTATTATTTGTGACCATATATTTAATTTTATTTTATTCATTTATTATTATATTTGAGGGAAGATGAAAACGCTTGGTAATTTTTCGTTCACTTAAGGAACCCTGTGATGTAGTCAGAAAATTGGAGGTTTGGGAGTCCTTCAAACATTGCCACGAAACACTACTTATATTGAAGGAGCTTGTTTCGTGGTACTGGCAGGAGGAATCAGAAGCCACCAAGTATCATACACGATCACAGGGTCATTAATTAAGGGAGAAGTACAGTGTAGGTAAATCTGGAGCAAATGATTCCTCCAAACTATTCCAAGCAACAGAACACCATTATTTTTGCTCATCTGGTCCTGTTTCCTGGCATACATTGGAGGAATCAAGGCACTCCAATGAAACAAAAGTGAATTACCCCCTTAAGACGTATGTTAGTGACTGTAAAAAAAAAAAAAAAAAAAAAAAAAAAAAAAAAAAAAAATAGAAGCAAGTTAATTGTCAACTGTACGTGACCCATTGCCACACCCTGCCATTGATTGAACTCCTGCCACACATGCTATTTATTCCCTTACTCAAGTATCACGTGTCACTTTATAATGCAGATACAAATGACAAGTGTGACGGAGATAAATAATAATAATAATATACGTATACTGTATTATATATTCATCTGTAATGATAAACTTGGACTGTTGTAGACGATCTCTCTCTCTCTCTCTCTCTCTCTCATCTCTCTCTCTCTCTCTCTCTCTCTCTCACACAGGATCAACACTATCCAAGTTTGATATATCCTTCCTTCCTTCCTTCCTTCCTTCCTGCTCATTACAACCATTCCCAGTGAGGAAGGAAGCCCACTGTCCCAAGTTACATGAATACAGAACCTACCTGTGTGTGTGTATATTTGTGTTTACGAATACAATGCCTGTGTGTGTGTGTCTATGGCTATAAATACAGGATGTGTGTGTGTGCGTGTTTGGTTATGAATACAGGACTTTTCTTCTGTGTGTGGTTCAAGGGTGAGAGAGAGAGAGAGAGAGAGAGAGAGAGAGAGAGAGAGAGAGAGAGAGAGAGAGAGAGATTGAGGATTATGTGACTGTGGAAATTGTAGGGGATTGGGGAGGGAAGGATTGGGAATTATGTAGCTGTGGAAATTTGTAGGATATTTAAAGAAGTGAGGATGGAATGGGATTAAATAATGAGCGTGGGATTAAGATGTGTAAATGAAAGGGGATTAGATTAGAAATAGATGAAGTGAGAGATTGAAAGTTATCTGAATGTGAGAACTGAGGGACATTCGCGAGAAGGGAATGGAATGACAGAATGATGTGGTAATGAAGACGTAAAGGAGACAAACAAGAAAGTTATCAAGAAGTTTCCTACACTTAAAGGAGGACGAGGGATTGAAAGTTATATATATGTAGATGAGGATATGGATTGAAACACCATCCTCTTGGGAGTGAGGGGGACTTGTATTACATTTTTTAAGGACCGCTTGGAGGTTATGTTTTTGATTCGGGTTGTCTGTCCATTTGCCATGTGTGTGTGTGTGTGTGTGTGTGTGTGTGTGTGTGTTGTCAATTCTGTGTTGTGTGTCGTGGGTGATTCTGTGTTGTCAATTCTATGATATCGATCCTATGTTGTCAATTCTGTGTTGTGTGTGGTGGGTGATTCTGTTGTCAATTCTGTGTTGTGTATCGTGGGTGATTCTGTTGTCAATTCTGTGTTGTGGGTGATTCTGTTGTGTGTAATGGGTGATTCTGTTGTGTGTGACGGGTGATTCTGTTGTGTGTGACGGGTGATTCTCTATTTCCCTTCATGACGAGGTTGGTTAATTGTTGTTGGTACCCTCCTTGACCTCCCTTCATGACGAGGTTGGTTGATGTTGTTGGTCCCCTCCTCGTCTCTCTTCACCTTAAGTCAGTCTGTTCTCAGCTTTGTGGTCAAGAGTCAGCATCATTGAACTGCTACATGTCTTATTACTCAGAGGGACCCTGTCTTTTCTGTTTCTGTCTTTGTTTACCATCCATAATTTTTCTTTTACTGTCTTCACTGTTGCTGTCTTTGTTAATTTTTCCCCATTTTCTTTTATTGTCTTCGCTGTTGCTGTCTAAATTAACCTTTTTTTTCTTTTACTGTCTTCACTTTTGCTGTCTAAATTAACCCATTTTTCTTCTCTGTCTTCACTGTTGCTGTCTTAATTATCCTTTTTTTTTCTTTTCTGTCTTCAACGTTGCTGTCATTGTTAACCATCCATACTTTTTTTCTTCTCTGTCTTCACTGTTGCTGTCTTTGTTAACCATCCATAGTTTTTCTTTTCCTGTCTTCGCTGTTGCTGTCTTAATTAACCTTTTTTTTTTTTTTTTTTTTTGTCTTCACTGTTGCTGTCTTTGTTATCCATCCATAATTTTTCGTTTTCTGTCTTCACTGTTGCTGTCTTTGTTATCCATCCATTTTCCTGTCTTTGCTGTTGCTGTCTTTATTAACCTTTTTTTTTTCTTCTTTTCCTGTCTTCACTGTTGCTGTCTTTGCTAACCATCCTTTTAGTCTTTCCCAAGTCTTCATTTTCATCCTTCATTTCGTCCCTCTTGTTGACTTTTCAGATGGGCCAAGTGGGGGTGTTCGCTACTAGGGTGTATTAGTGTGTTGTCAAGGCTGTAATAGTGTGTTGACAAGGGTGTATTAGTGTGTTGTCAAGGGTGTATTAGTGTGTTGAAAAGGGTGTAATAGTGTGTTGCCAAGGGTGTATTAGTGTGTTGACAAGGGTGTATTAGTGTGTTGTCAAGGGTGTAATAGTGTGTTGACAAGACTGTAATAGTGTGTTGACAATAGTAATAGTGTGTTGTCAAGGCTGTATTAGTGTGTTGTCAAGGGTGTATTTATTAGTGTGTTGTCAAGACTGTAATAGTGTGTTGTCAAGGCTGTATTAGTGTGTTGTCAAGGCTGTAATAGTGTGTTGACAAGGGTGTAATAGTATGTTGTCAAGGCTGTAATAGTGTGTTGTCAAGGCTGTAATAGTGTGTTGGCAAGGGTGTATTAGTGTGTTGACAAGGGTGTAATAGTGTGTTGTCAAGGCTGTATTAGTGTGTTGACAAGGGTGTATTAGTGTGTTGACAAGAGTGTAATAGTGTGTTGTCAAGGGTGTATTTATTAGTGTGTTGACAAGGGTGTAATAGTGTGTTGACAAGGCTGTAATAGTGTGTTGACAAGGGTGTATTAGTGTGTTGTCAAGGGTGTAATAGTGTGTTGACAAGGGTGTAATAGTGTGTTGACAAGGCTGTAATAGTGTGTTGACAAGGCTGTAATAGTGTGTTGACAAGGCTGTAATAGTGTGTTGTCAAGGGTGTATTTATTAGTGTGTTGTCAAGTGTGTAATAGTGTGTTGACAAGGCTGTAATAGTGTGTTGTCAAGGCTGTATTAGTGTGATGCCAAGAGTGTATTTATTAGTGTGTTGACAAGACTGTAATAGTGTGTTGCCAAGGGTGTATTAGTGTGTTGACAAGGCTGTATTAGTGTGTTGCCAAGAGTAATAGTGTGTTGACAAGGGTGTAATAGTGTGTTGTCAAGGGTGTAATAGTGTGTTGTGAAGGGTGTAATAGTGTGTTGACAAGACTGTAGCTGGTGGTGTCAGTCTCTTTTCTCTCTCCATGTGTGTGTGTGAGGAAAAGTGTTGTTGTTCTCATCATTATGAAGGCCAAGTAATAACAGTCCTCGGGTTTCCCTCCTGTACTGAAGACAGACTCCTCGTGTTGTTCTTGACGTGCTGACACTCCTAACACATAACCATTTTAATTTGTGTGTGTGTGAGAGAGAGAGAGAGAGAGAGAGAGAGAGAGAGAGAGAGAGAGAGAGAGAGAGAGAGAGAGAGAGAGAGAGAGAGAGAGAGTAATGACTGGTGTGGGGGTCACGTGGGGGTATTATTGTGTGTGTGTGTGTGTGTGTGTGTGTGTGTGTGAGGGAAATGATGGGGGTGGAGGGTTACGTGTGTGTGTGTGTGTGAGAGAGAGAGAAATGACTTGGGTGGGAGGGGTTACGTGTGTGTGTGTGTGTGTGTGTGTGTGAGCGAATTAACGATGGTGGGAGGGGTTACGTGGGGATATTATTGTGTGTGTGTGTGAACGAAATGACGGAGTGGGGGGGTAGGGGGACGGTGGAGGGGTCACGTGGGGGTATTATTGTAGAACCATCATTATAATACACAAAAACAAGCGATCTTTTGAAGTCTTTGAAGTGAGCCGTGTGTGAAGGGAGGGGGAGGGGGGGGGGGGGTCCGGTGTGTGTGTGTGGGTGGGTCCGGGGAAGAGGGGGGACTTTGTGGGGGGGAGGGGGTAGGGCGGGTTGAGATGAAATAGAAGAAAGGACCAAGAAATACCTATAATAATCACCAAAGACATATGGAGGAAAAAATTGAAGGCCTACAAAGTCCTCCAGAACATATCACGAAACGACGAATGATTAATGTAGGGATGGTTTGTTTGTTTGTTTCCTGGATGGGTTTGGAGGACTCACTAACCCTCCAATTGACTCCTAAAAACACGTACGTACGTTTGTTCTTTTTTCCCTTTTAACTATAATTGATGGGGTTTAGTTTGTATGCTTCTATCCACACTTTTTTTTTTTTTTTTTTTTTTTTTTGTATGCTTCTATCCACACCATTTTTTTTTTTCTTAAGGACCCTGTGATCTTATATGAAAACTGGAGGCTTCTGATTCCTCCTGACCACACCATGAAACAACAAGCTCCTTCTATATAGGTGTGTGTGTGTATGTGTTTCGTGGCAATATTTTAAAGACTCGTATAACTCCAATTTTCTGACTACATCACAGTGTCCCTTAAGGAGAGGATAGTATATTTTAGGTACAACATTGGAGTGCCTTGATTCCTCCAAAGTATGTCAGGAAACGGGATCAGATTAACAAACATAATGGTGGGCTGTTGCTTGGAGGAGTTTGGAGGCACTGATTACTCCCAATTTACCACCACTGTAATACTCCCTTTATTAATAGGTCTAAATTTATATCGAGGCATCTTCGCGGAGAAAATAATAATAATAATAATAATAATACCTGTAATAATAATAATAATAATGATAATACCTGTAATAATAATAATAATAATAATAATAATAATAATAATAATCTTCCAGTACAAATAATAATAAGATAATAAATAATACTATAATAATAATAATAATAATAATAACCATCTTCAATACAAATAAAAAAAATATTGGTCCACTGATCTTCAAGTACAAATTCACTGCAGTAAATTATTTCCATCACCATTTGCTGAGAGATTGTGTGCCCATTTACAAGTACAAAAAAAAAAAAAAAAAAAAAAAAAAAAAAATATATATATATATATATTAACTGTAGTAAATTATCTCCATCCCAACTTGCGTGATGAGAGATTATTGTCCCCCAGGCTACACACACACACACACACACACACACACACACACACACACACAGCAGAATAAGTTACTTCTCACCTCTCAGTCATTCAGTCAGTCAGTCCTATAACTAACTTGGTGTGATGTCTGTGCCTCGGGTGTTAATTTGCGGCTTCCTCTTGACGTTTGGTTGCTTGCTTGTCACACTTAGGATCCCACCTCGGCACACACACACACACACACACACAGACAGACACACACACACACACACACAGACAGACACACTCACACACTCCCTAACACACACACACACACATTCCCTAACACACACACTCACTGTCGACTCGTTGAAGACATTTTTTGACTGACTTAAGCAAACACCATTGGAGGAAAAGCACTTCATAACATTTCAAACCGAATGAGGGGGTTTCAAAACACTTCAAACTGTGACTTAAAAACACTTCAAACTGTGACTTAAATACACTTCAAACTGTGACTTAAAAACACTTCAAACTGTGACTTAAAAACACTTCAAACTGTGACTTAAAAACACTTCAAACTGTGACTTAAAAACACTTCAAACTGTGACTTAAAAACACTTCAAACTGTGACTTAAAAATACTTCAAATAGTGACATAAAAACACTTCAAACTGTGACTTAAATACACTTCAAACAGTGACTTAAATACACTTCAAACTATGACTTAAATACACTTCAAACTGTGACTTAAATACACTTCAAACTGTGACTTAAAAACACTTCAAACTGTGACTTAAAAACACTTCAAACTGTGACTTAAAAACACTTCAAACAGTGACTTCAATACACTTCAAACTGTGACTTAAAAACACTTCAAACTGTGACTTAAATACACTTCAAACTGTGACTTAAAAACACTTCAAACAGTGACTTAAAAACACTTCAAACTGTGACTTAAATACACTTCAAACTGTGACTTAAATACACTTCAAAAAATATAACACGAATATCAGAGGAGTAGATGTTCAAAATTCGAAACACTTCTAAACACTTCAAGTCATAGTTCATAAATATTAGTAATGAAGTGGTTTCAGTACACTTCATGCTGTGCCTTCAAAACACTTCAGTTCGTATCACACATACATATACCAGTGGAGAGAGGAGGGGGTCAAGTTTCTAAACACTTCAGAACACCAGACGGTTTCAGTACACTTCCTAACACTTCAAGCACTTAAATACACTTCCTAACACTTCAAGCACTTAAATACACTTCATAACACTTCAATACACTTCAAAACACTTCACACAAACACCAGTATAGAGGAGGGGGTCTTTTCTCGACAAGGTTTGGTATTTCATTTCTTCTCCCAGTTCGCTTTTGTCTTGTTAATTAAGTATAAATGATTGAAAATTGAAAAATAATTGTCAATTTGTCATGCGTCGTAATACACTCTATATAATACGTGTGTGTGTGTGTGTGTGTGTAGAGTACGTATATATATCCCTTCTTGTGTGTGCATGTATGTACTCGTGTGTGTGTTGTGTTCTGTGTGTGTGTGCTCAAGAATGTATGCCCTCGTATGTATATGTATGCGCCAGTGTGTGTGTTCTGTGTGTGTGTGTGTGTGCTCAAGAATATAATTATGCCCTTGTAAGTGTAAGTATGCGCCCGTGTGTGTGTGTATGCGCCAGTGTGTGTGTTCTGTGTGTGTGTGTGTGTGTGTGTGTGTATGTATGTATGCGCCAGTGTGTGTGTGTGTGTTCTGTGTTTGCTCACCTCGAGTTTGCAAGTAAAAGTCACCGAATCCAAACTTTCCTCATCAGTGGATTCTTCAGCTGGAAACCCAACATCATGCATACTTTACTTCACTCCTCAAGGTTAGGCTATATACTTGTTGTTGTGCATGTGTGTGTGTGTGTGTGTGTGTGTGTGTGTGTGTGTGTGTGTGTTAGAGGGGGGGGGGATTAAGGTTAGGGTATACAGTATATTTGGTGTGTGTGTTTGGGGGTGGGGGGTCAAGGTTAGGGTATACAGTATATTTGGTGTGTGTGTCTGTGTGTGTGTTAGAGGGGGGGGATTAAAGTTAGGGTATACAGTATATTTGGTGTGTGTGTGTGTGTGTGTGTGTTTTTGGGGGTGGGGGTCAAGGTTAGGCTATATACATGTTGTTGTTGTGTGTGTGTGTGTGTGTGTGTGTGTTAGAGGGGGGGGGGATTAAGGTTAGGGTATACAGTATATTTGGTGTGTGTGTGTTTGGGGGTGAGGGTCAAGGTTAGGCTATATACTTGTTGTGGGTGTGTGTGGGTGTGTGTGTGTGTGTGTGTGTGATCACGATTAAGGTATGTATATGTTGATGTGTGTGTGTGTGTGGTTGGTTGGGTGGGGGGATCAATGGTGGTGGGGTGAATGGATGATGGGGGTGCTTTTTCCATCTCAACATTATATATTTTTTTTGGGGGGGAGGGGGAGGATGGGGTGTTGTTATGTGTGGTTGTAATATTAGTAGTATATTTGTTTTGTTATATTTTATTACCATATTTTTATTATTATTATTATCAGTATTAGTATTAATATTGTTATTGTTATATAAATTTGTGTGTGTACAAGTTTTTGTGTGATAGGAATTGTCTAGTGTGTTTGCTCTTGTATTTTGTGTGTGTGTGTGTGTGTGTGTGTGTGTGTGTGTGTGTGTGTGTGTGTGTGTGTGTTTGGCAGCGTTACCGGACCGACCCATTGTCCCTCACTCTTATCCCGTTCATCATTTGTTCTGTTTCCTTTTGTCTCCGTCTTTCCTCGTCGTCATGTTTTGGTAAAGGATCACACACACCCTCTCCCAGAACACGCCAAAAACTGGAACCCCCGAAAAAAGTGACAAGAGGGAAAAAACAAAAACTGAACCCCCCAAAAAATGAGAGAGGGAAAAAAATATTGACCACACTCACACATGTACTTCTTTATGTATCTTAAGGGGGTAATTCACTTTTGTTTACATTGGAGTGCCTTGATTCCTCCAAAGTATGACTGGAAACAGGACCACATGAACAAAACTAATGGTGTGTTCTGTTGCTTGGAATAGTTTGGAGGATTCAGTTGCTCCAGATTTACCAACACAAAATTTCCCCCTTAAGTGCTGTTTATGTGTGTTTTTTGTGTAACTGTGTGTCTGTCTGTGTGTTTTGGTAAAGGATCACACACCTTTCTTCAGTACACACCAAAAGGGAAGGGAAAAAATAATGACCACACTCACACGCTTTATGTATCTAAGTGCTGTTTATGTAACTGTGTGCCTGTCTGTGTGTTTTGGTAAAGAATCACACACCTTTCTTCAGTACACGCCAAAAACTGAACCCTCAAGACTGAGAACGGACAAAAAATGAAAATAATCACCAATCTCACGCTTTCATTTTTCCATATTTTTAATAATGTTGGTGACTAAAAGGTGAGAGTTCGCTTTTTGTTCTCACCTGTAAAAATAAACACAATAGGAGAGGTCCAAAATCATGTCCAATTTGGTTCGAGATACCTAGACACATTGCGATGAAAAGTCGTGGTATCAAAGTATATCTAAATGTTGTTCATGTATTTGTTTAAGGGACCCCGTGATGTAGTCAGAAAATTGGAGTTGAACGAGTCCTTCAAATATTGCTACGAAACACCACTTGTATTGAAGGAGCTTGTTTCGTGGCATAGTCAGGAGGAATCAGAAGCCACCAGTTTCATACATAATCACAGGGTCCTTAATTAAGTACCTGTGTGTTATTGTGTGCATGTATGTCCGAAGTATATATGTGTCTGTATTATACTTTGCAATAATGTTACTATGTACAGTTAAGAACATTTATAACTAGTACAGTCAGCCTTGTCATTCCCCATCTCATGTACAAGTTATAACTGGTGGCAATTGTACACTGGATAAAAATGTATTCGTTACCCAAATTAGACTGATGGATTACAGTCACCACGTCATTCCAGTGTAACAATAACAATAACAAACCCCACTGTAACTGGCAACTTAAAGCCCCCTGTAATGTAGTCAGAAAATTGGAGAAAAACGAGTCCTTCAAATATTGCCACGAAACACCAACTATATGGAAGGAGCTTGTTTCGTGGCATGGTCAGGTGGAATCAGAAGCCTCCAATTTTCAAACAAACACGATCACCGGGTCCATAATTAAGGGGGGAATTTTGTGTTGGTAAATCTGGAGCAACTGAATCCTCCAAACTATTCCAAGCAACAGAAAACAACACCACTATTTTTGTTCTTCTGGTTCTGTTTCCTGGCATACTTTGGAGGAATCAAGGCACTCCAATGTAACAAAAGTAAATTACCCCCTTAACAGAGCAGTGTTACCAATACCAGGGGTAATACCAGATAAAAAAAAAAATTATCTTGGTGTGTTTTGTCATATTGTATCTCGCGGTATACAGGTAATGAATACTTTTTTGCTGTGTGTATGTATGTATGTATGTATGTATGTACAGTTTCCATGCTTGACTAGCCTATGTGTCGGTATGTATGTCAGTGCATTCGTGTGTGCATGTTTGTATGAATATAGGGAACAATGTGTGTGTGTGTGTGTGTGTGTATGAATATAGGGAACAATGTGTGTGTGTGTGTGTGTGTGTGTGTATAGGGAACAATGTGTGTGTGTGTGTGTATGAATATAGGAACAATGTGTGTGTGTGTGTGTGTGTGTGTGCGCGTTTGTGTGTGTGTGTGTGTGCGCGCGTTTGTGTGTGTGTGTGTGTGTGTGTGTGTGTGTGTGTGTGTGTGTGTGTGTGTAGCTAAAACATATCGGAATTGATGCTCGATGCATAATGAAGGGTAGTATAAATAAAACAGAGGTGGCTACATGCAAACACTGCCTTCCTACCACACACACACACACACACACACACACACACTCTCTCTCTCTCTCTCTCTCTCTCTCTCTCCTCTCTCTCTCTCCTCTCTCTCTCTCTCTCTCTCTCTCTCTCTCTCTCTCTCTCTCTCTCTCTCTCTCTCTCTCTCTCTCTCTCTCTCTCTCTCTCTCTCTCTCTACGGTCAGGCAGTTTAAAATCAATGTACTGTCACCCACAAAAGTACAGTTGGCTCCACTCCCGCGTTTACCACCAAGCTCAGCCAATATTAGAGGGATACTGATTCCTCCAAACAGTGCCACGAAACAGATCCCGTATTCGTAGTAATGTGTTTGTTTCGTGGGATATTTTAGTACACCAAAAGTCTACTAACTCCTTAATTAGTAGTCAGACCATTTGATTATTTACTATACGTCATCTTATTTACAAAGCTGTCAATCTCGAATATTTTTACCACTCAAAAAAAATACAGGGAGAGGTAGTAGGAGGCGACGGGACTTTTGACCCTGCCTGTACAGTGGTCCCCGAAATGAAAGCATTATACATTAACAACAGCCGTGGGTGAATGCAAACCTATTTCAGTATTCAGTGTTTTAATCCAGTTACTTTTTGTACCCATGAAATTTTATATGATGGCCTCGTGGTGTGTGTGTATCAGCCCATCGAGTGTTGGTTGGTGTTGTTGTTGGTGTTTTCGTTCAGGATAAAAAAAAAATAGAGGATTAGGTACAAATTGTTATGGAGTTGTTGCTATATTCCACAACAACAACAACCTCAGTGTCTATAGGTCACCATTCATTATGTTATGGAGTTGTTGCTATATTCCACAACTATAACAACAACAGCAACCACGACAACAACAACCTCAGTGTCTATAGGTCACCATTCATTATGTTATGGAGTTGTTGCTATATTCCACAACTATAACAACAACAACAACCACAACAACAACAACAACCTCAGTGTCTATAGGTCACCATTCATTATGTACAGTTGGCCACAAGAATTCGTAAACACGTTGTTGTTTTCGAGGGTTTACAACATATAGAAAATGTCAGACTATGTATATGCAGTACCATATTATAATTAGGTTTGTTGTTTTGTAATGCCAGACTATGTAACTGCAGTACCATATTATAATTAGGTTTGTTGTTTTGTAATGTCAGACTATGTAACTGCAGTACAACATTATTATTAGGTTTGTTGTTTTGTAATGTCAGACTATGTAACTGCAGTACAACATTATAATTAGGTTTGTTGTTTTGTAATGTCAGACTATGTAACTGCAATACAACATTATAATTAGGTTTGTTGTTTTGTAATGTCAGACTATGTAACTGCAGTACAACATTATAATTAGGTTTGTTGTTTTGTAATGTCAGACTATGTAACTGCAGTACAACATTATTATTAGGTTTGTTGTTTTGTAATGTCAGACTATGTAACTGCAATACAACATTATAATTAGGTTTGTTGTTTTGTAATGTCAGACTATGTAACTGCAGTACCATATTATAATTAGGTTTGTTGTTTTGTAATGTCAGACTGTGTAACTGCAATACAATATTATAATTAGGTTTGTTGTTTTGTAATGTCAGACTGTGTAACTGCAATACAATATTATAATTAGGTTTGTTGTTTTGTAATGTCAGACTATGTAACTGCAATACAACATTATTAATAGGGTTGTTGTTTTGTAATGTTAGACAATGTAACTGCAATACAACATTATAATTAGGTTTGTTGTTTTGTAATGTCAGACTATGTAACTGCAGTACAACATTATAGTTAGATTTGCTGTTTTGTAATGTCAGACTGTGTAACTGCTATACAACATTATTATTAGGTTTGTTGTTTTGTAATGTCAGACTATGTAACTGCAATACAACATTATTATTAGGTTTGTTGTTTTGTAATGTCAGACTATGTAACTGCAATACAACATTATTATTAGGTTTGTTGTTTTGTAATGTCAGACTATGTAACTGCTATACAACATTATTAATAGGGTTGTTGTTTTGTAATGTCAGACTATGTAACTGCAATACAACATTATAGTTAGGTTTGTTGTTTTGTAATGTCAGACTATGTAACTGCAATACAACATTATAATTAGGTTTGTTGTTTTGTAATGTCAGACTATGTAACTGCAATACAACATTATAATTAGGTTTGTTGTTTTGTAATGTCAGACTATGTATCTGCAGTACAATATTATAATTAGGTTTGTTGTTTTGTAATGTCAGACTATGTAACTGTCATACAATATTATAATTAAGTTTGTTGTTTTGTAATGTCAGACTATGTAACTGCAATACAACATTATTAATAGGGTTGTTGTTTTGTAATGTCAGACAATGTAACTGCAATACAACATTATTAATAGGTTTGTTGTTTTGTAATGTCAGACTATGTAACTGCAATACAACATTATAATTAGGTTTGTTGTTTTGTAATGTCAGACTATGTAACTGCAATACAACATTATAATTAGGTTTGTTGTTTTGCTAATCACAGAGTCACTTGGTAGACCATTCATTCCAGTACTTCCACAATAATGACTTCTCTTTCCATAATTAAATCCTGTGTAAGAACTTCTGTGGCCAACCGTACAGTACACGTCATGTTGCAGACTCATGTATATCCAAGGTATATTTATATGTTATAGAGTTGTTGTTGTTGTTGTTGTTGTTTGTTGTTATATTCCATTCCATGACAACCACCACCTCAATGTGTCCAGGTTACCAGCCATTATGTACAGTCACGAGCACTAATAAGTATACAGTTTGGGTTGAAGCTTTGATCAGTCCAATTCACCAATGAAATAATTCCAATGGAGATCTTATTGTGCATTTATTTACTGTCTCTGGGTATTCGAAGCACACCTGGATACTTATTAGTGCTCGTGACTGTACACTCGCAATCCAAAATTTGTATCCAGGTCTTGTTGAAGTTTCAAATCATTTGTCATACTAGTGAACCAATTACACTCTTATTCTGTCTCATATTTGCTTGAGCTCGCTTGATACTCGATCGGGCAATTCGAAGCAAACATGGATACATATTTTGGATTGCGAGTGTTTTGTAGCGCAAAGAATTATCGCGTATTTTCCACGTGAAACATTCTGACACCTACTGTAAGGCGATGGATACTGGAAAAACCTTCACGGGGCAACCAGACACATTTTGAAAATATTAATGGTGATATAAAAGCAAAACATTCTATTTGCTCCTCCTGACACTCTCATCTCAAACCAGACACATTTTGAAAATAATAATAATAATAATAATCATCATCATAATAATAATAACTATACTAGGATATTTGCCCTTCCTCACACTCACATCTCAAACCAGAAACTTTTTTATAATAATAATAATAATAATAATAATAACTATACTATTTGCCCTTCCTCACATTTCAAACTGCCTACGACTATGGAATAATAATACTTGAGAGAAACTTTTTTGCTGCTTGGACATCGCTGCTGGTATGACTTTGTTTTGGTTTCCCTCGCTCTCTGCTTCTTCTCCTCCTCAACATCCTTTTTTTTCTCTCTCTCTCGTATTCACAGTGACATTAGCGTTGGTTTTACACAGCGTTGTCAGCGGTTTGTGGCTCAGCAAGAGACTCGTTCTGACCTGGGTTTATATTTGACTCGTAACTGGAATTATACAGGGTGATTCAAAAGAAATGTTACCCAGCGTAGAATGGTCTTGAAATAATGGAAAATTGGTTGTATAATTTTGTTTTCTTCCAACAAATGTCACCACTGACATGTGTTAATGATACACCAGTGACACCTGGAGAGTGACGTGTCCTGTGTACTCTAAGGAGTGCTTTGTCCTCACCTGAAGCAAGATGGTGTTTTCACAAGCACAACGTGTCTTTATTCTTGAACAATATTTTTCAACACGAACTTATGCACAAGTGAAAAGATCGTTTCAGGCACGATATCCTGATGCCTCCAATATTAAAAAAAGATGACAATTTCCAGACTGGTTGACCGTTTTCATGAGACTGGATGTGTGCATGACAGGACACCAAGTGGACAACCATCTGTGTTGACTGATGAATAGATTGAAGATGTGAAGGAGTGGTTACAAAGATCTCTGAGAAAAAGTCTCAGGAAACTTGCATTACAGCCATAAATGTCTTACTCTAGTGCACAGAGAGCTGCAAAGAAATTACATCTGCGGCCATATTGCATTCGTGTGGTTCAAGAACTGCGACAACCAGACTTGGTAAAGAGTTTACAGTATTGCAGATGGTTTCGACTATTTGTTGAGGAACATAAAGTTGGCATGCTTCTCAATGTTTTCTTCTTAGCGGGTATGTTAACAGTCACAACAGTAGGATGTGGTGTAGTGAAAACCCACATATGTTTCATAAAAAACCCTTGCATCATCAAAAAATTGGAGTATGGTTTGCTGTAAGTGGCCGGCGTGTGGCGGGTCCAATTTCCTCTGAGGCAACAGTGATGGCAATGTATACCGGGATATAATCACACAGTTCATTGTACTTCTTGATGAGGATGAACGTTACTGCTGGTTTCAGCAAGACGGTGCCACAAGTCACACGTCACATCAAAATATAACATTCCTTAGGGAGTTTTTTGCTGACCGACTCATTTCCAAAACCATGTGGCCTCCAAGATCGCCAGACCTTACATCTCCCAATTACTTTCTATGGGGTCACCTAAAAGGTGACTAATCCACTGACATTAGACGAACTGAAAGCTACCATTGAAACTGTAATTGTAAACATTACTGTAGCAACCCTACACAAAGTCTCTGCTAACATGGTAAAAAGGGTACTAACTTGTATTCATGAAAATGGATCACACTTTGAACATTATACTGTGAATATGATCTGCTATTGCTTCTTAAACACTATAAATAAGTTCTGTATTTCATGTGTTAAATGTCTATGTACTACAGCGTATAATATACATGTAATAAATGTAATATGTGTGTGGGTAAAGTTTCTTTTGAATCACCCTGTATTTATCCTATAACTGTAATTATATTGGTCTCGTAACTGGGATTATATTGACCCTAGAACTGTTATTGTATTTGTCGTGTAGCTTGTTCTTCTTCTTTAATCTTTTTCTTGTTCTTCTTTCATCTTGTTCTTTTTCTTTTATCTTGTTCTTCTTCTTTAATCTTGTTCTTCTTTCATCTTTTTCTTCTTTAATCTTGTTCTCCTTTCATCTTTTTCTTCTTTAATCTTGTTATTCTTCTTAATCTTGTTCATCTTCTTTAAACTTGTTCTTCTTTAATCTTGTTGTTGTTCAACATTCATAATGTTCTTCAACTTTCATCTTGTTCTTTGTCTTCTTTAATCTCGTTCTAATTTCATCTTGTTCTTGTTTTACATTCATCTTTTTGTTTCTTCTTTTATCTTGTTCTATTTCTGTTCTTGTTCTTTCATCTTGTTCATTTTGTTCTTCTACTTTCATCTTGTCAATTTTCTTCTTCTTTCATCTTCTTTTTGTGTTCTTTCATTTTGTTCTTGTTGTATTCTTGATTTTAGTTTATATATTCTATCTATTTTTGATAACTGACCCTCGGGACTGCAGGGTGTCGTCAGCAGCCCTCCGTCACTCCTACGAAGCCCAGAGACTATTAAAGTGTCGCAATATATATGTGAGACAGTGGAGCTTCATGACTGATATTAGTAGCTGGCCTCTCTAATGCCCCCCTAGATGACGACAACACCTTATTATTATCTATACACGTCACTATCAGGACACGAGAGGGCAGCTACATCGTCACTCACAGCATCTTGGAATATAAGTTGAAGACGATGTAGGGGGTATTTTTCTTAACCATAAAATCCATCCAAGAAATTTTTCGCGTGGACTCGATCCTGGGTCCTTCAAAACTGTAGTCCGTCGTTCTATCCACCACTCTGCCATCGCCCAATCTTGTTTTTGTTTTGTTTTTCTTGTTCATTGTTTCATTTTCTATCTATTGATTTATTTTTTATTCATGTTTACTTTTTGTTGTTCTTATTTAAAACCTCCTTTTTTTTATTATTATTGTTCATCTCTTTCATTTATTTCACTTCATTATCAGTTTTTATTTAGACAAACAATTTGGCATTCACACAATTTCTAAGCACTTGAACACACACACACACACACACACACACACACACACGCACACACACACACACACACACACACACACACGCACACACACACACACACGCACACACACACACACACACACACACACACACACACACACACACACACAAATAATATACATATAAAAATTGCAGTACCTACCCTCTCTATTGAATGTTATCAGATGTCCAATATTTACACATATGTATGTATGTATACCAGTAAGCACGCACATGTATGTATGTATAAAGCGTACTTACATAATATATCGTAGTTACATAATTGCAAGTTACATATATGTGGTCAGGTCCTGGTTCAGTTTAGACCACACACAAGCGAACACACACACACACACAACAATAATAACAAATCCTCTACACACACACACACACAACAATAATACCTTATCCTCTACACACACACACACACACACACACACACACACACACACACACACACACACAATAACATATCCTCTACACACACACACACACACACACACAAATCGTCTCCATATAAGCTGTGTTCAATCCACCATAAGTGCAACACACACACACACACACACACACACACACACACACACACACACATGACTGCATTATATTTATCAATCCCTATTAATTCACGATACATAAACACTCAATTGTCAACGTAAATTGAATGAATGCACTCAATTTGTCAGTGTAAACGAATGCACTCAACTGTCAACATAAAATGCACTCAATGTTAGCGTGAATTAAATGAATGCACTCAATTATAGCGTAAATTAAATAAATGCACTCAATTTGTCAGTGAAAATGAATGCATTCAATTTCAGCATGAATGAAATGAGTGCACTCAATTTGCCAGCGTGAATTGTCAACTTAAATAAATGCACTCAATTGTCAACGTAAAAGAATGCACTCAATTAATGTGAATGAATGAGTGCACTCAATTAACGTGAATGAATGAGTGCACTCAAAATTGTCAGCGTGAATGAAATGAATGCACTCAATTTTAGCGTGAATGAAATGAATGCACTCAATTGTCAACATAAATGAATGCACTAAAAAATGTCAGCGAAATTGAATAAAGTGAAAGCTCAGTATAATTTATTACACATATTTTTCATCAGTAATGTATGACTTTATGACATGTAGGTAAAGTACACATATTCAGTACATATGTGTATCAATTTTACATGTATGTGTGCGTATGAACGTCAAAACATGTATGTATCGCATGTGCTGGTACACTTAAACATTGATGGTGACACACACACACACACACACACACACACACACACACACACACACACACACATGGACACCAGTAAAATGACAAAAACATACATACTGACATCTAGAAGGACACTACAGGCCCTCTCTCTCTTTCTCTCTCTCTCTCTCTCTTTCTCTATCTCTCTCTCTCACTCTCTCTCTCTCACACACACACACACACACACACACACACACACAGTGACTGGGGACGCACCAAGCGGGCAGAAACTGAACTCAAAACACCTTCACTGTAAATCCAACCCGTCAAGAGGAAACAACCTCTATTTTGGGTAATATAATTTTGCAGATTTTGTAATTGTTTGTATTATAATTTTGCGGATTTTGTATTTTTTTTATTGTAATTTTGCAGATTTTGTATTTTTTTAAATGTAATTTTGCGGATTTTGTAATTTTTTGTGTATTATAATTTTGCGGATTTTGTATTTTTTTGTGTTACAATTTTGCGGATTTTCTTATTTTTTTATTATAATTTTTCGGTTTGTGTAATTTTTGTATTATAATTTTGCGAATTGTGTAATTTTTTGTATTATAGTATTGCAGATTGTTTTTATCACCATTTTCCAATTGTTTGCGATATTAAACAGCCAACTTCAATTTGTTTTTCTTTGAACAGCAATTTTCCGATTATTAAGAATATAACCAAACCAATTATCATTTTATAAGCATATTTTCACCAACTTTCAATTTTTTTACCTGTCTATTATCAAAGGTCGCGTGCCAATTTTTTTTTTTTTTCCAGTATGATATGGTGCAGCAATTAAATTTTTGTTGTGGTCTAACTGTAGGTGCCAATAAGTACCTTTTTATAATGTGGTACTGCATGCCACTGAGGTCTTTAGATGCAGTGTGTTCCTCGCGTGTACCAATAATAATAATAATAATACTAATACGATGCCAATGTGTGAGAGATAATAGACAGACACAGTGCCACACAACACTTGCTTCTGCTAATACTAATACTACTAATACTACTACTACTGCCTCTATTACAAAAGGTGTTATGGAGTCAGTTCAGTGCACGCTAACCTTGTCCCATCAACACACACAACTAACACTGGAGGAGAAGATGAAGAAGAAGAAGGAGGAGGAAGTGTGAAAAGGCCCCCTGGGGAGAAATGGACAAAAATGAAAACAAAACAAAAACAAAACAATTAAACGAGGAGGAGGGAGAATGAGAGAGAGAGAGAGAGAGAGAGAGAGAGAGAGAGAGAGAGAGAGAGAGAGAGAGAGAGAGAGAGAGAGAGAGAGAGAGAGAGAGAGAGAGAGAGAGAGAGAAATGAAATGAGGAAGGAACAGGAGGAGTAGGGTGAGAGGGTCCTGGAGGGAGGTATGGAGGGAGGTATAGGGAGGGAGGGAACTAACCTGGCCATCGGTCTCCTGGGCTGAAGGGTAAAGTTGTGGGCTGCAGGGGGTCGGTCATAAACAAGATAGATGTAGCTAATGTAAGTATCAATGTGCGTCTGACCCAGTGGCCCCCAAACCCAATCAATCAATCAATCAATCAAGCCAACCAACCAACCAATTATCACTACTCAATTTGTTGCTGTTGCTGTTGTTGTTGTTGTTTGTTTTTTCTCATATTAAGGGACCCTGTGATCATGTATGAGACCTGGTGGCTTCTGATTCCTCCTGACTCTGCCACGAAACATGCAAGCTCCTTTAATGTAGGTGGTGGTGTTTCGTGGCAATGTTTGAAGGACTCTATAACCACCAATTTTCTGACTACATCACTGGGGTCCTTAAGGGGAGAATACACTTTTGGTATATTGGAGCGCCTTGATTCCTCCAAAGTATGTCAGAAAACAGGACCAGATTAACAAATATAATGGTGGTCTGATGCTTAGAACAGACAGCTTGTAGGAATCAGTTGCTCCAGAATTACCATCACTGTATCTCCCTCTTTAAGGACCCTGTAATTGTGTTATATGAGAATTGAAGGCTTCTGATTCCTCCTGACTATGCCACCAATCAAACTCCATCCATATAATATATAGATGTGTGTGTTTCATGGCAATATTTGAAGGACTCATTTACCTCCAATTTTCTGACTACATATATCACAAGGTTCTTAATATGACAAAGCTAACTAACTAACAAACAAACTATTTAACTAACTAATGGTCTAACTAACTGTGCTCTTGACTAGTTTAGAACATAATGAGCTGGCTGCAGGCATGGGAAAGCTAGAGGTGTGTGTATTCAGTATTAACTAAAGTCACACCAAGGCTATCGTTTTATTGTTATTATTGATATTATTGTTAATGTTGTTGTTATTATTATTATTGTTAGTGTTATTGTATTTTTTTTATTGTTATTGTTATTATTATTATTATTATTGTTATTATTATTATAATAATTTTTATTATTATTAATTTATTATTATTATTATTATTTTTATTATTATTATTATTGTTTTTATTATGAATTATTTGCTGCCTTGGTGTGACTGACGGCTTCCTACATTGTCTCAGTAGCAAAGTACAATCACCAACCATAAGAAGGGATAATGCCAAGTGAAAACAGAATGTCCCTCTTAATCATATAAATATTGTGATGGCTGACATGTGGTTTGTTTACATGTCCAATAAACAAACAAACAAACACGTGTTGCTGGATGGATCTCAGTCCTTGCTATTGTACAGTCACCAACCATAATAAGTATCCAGGTCTTGTTGTTGTTGTTGGTTATCATCTGACATACCAGTGAACCAATAAATACAACTCGTATCCTGTTTTATACATACTTGTTGGATCTCTATTAATATGAAGTTTACAGGTCTTGTTGTTGTTGTTGTTGTTGGTTATCATCTGACATACTAGTGAACCAAACATTACAACACTTATCCTCCTGTCTCATACTTACATACTTGCTGGAACTCATTCGTTTAATATTCCTTCACCAGGCTATACGAAGCTGACTTGGATACTCATTATGGCTGTGACTGTACACTCTATCGCTTACGAGGAGATTCTCTTGTTGGTGAATTAAAAGGCTACTGATTCCTCCTAACAATAACAGACAACAGACGGCCTCAGTGGTACTAATAGGGGATCTGTTTCGTGGCATAGTTTGGAGGAATCACAGACCTTCCAATTCACCAACAAACAAAAGAATCTCCCTTTACATAAATATTCACAAACATTGAGATCATTTGAGGGGCTACTGATTCCTCCAAACTATAACAGGAAACAAATCGTCCCAATGTTTCTAATAGGGAATCCGTTTCGTGACATAGTTTGGAGGATTTAGTAGGCTCCCAGTTTACCAAAAAATAGGTTTTCTCTCTCTCCCATTAAGGACAATTCGTTTTCCTTCACTTGTATTTTCCCGTGTGGGTAGAAGACAGTCAGGGAATCGGAGGGCTTCAGATTCCTCCAAACTATCCCACCAAACAGAACCCCCATTAAAATAACACTAGGGTCATTTGTTTCGTGGCATAGTTTGGAGGAATGACACACCTTCCAATTCACCAACAAGATAATCTCCCCTTTTTAATGAATAAATGAATGGTTGGTGAGTGTAGCAAAGTGTAAAGTATTGTAAGCAGGGTTGAGTGAGATGGTTTGGGTCTGTACTAAGGGTCGTAGGCAAGAATATCAGTGGTGGTGACGATCTTGTGGTAGCCTATGATGTGGTACGATGGATGGTGTGTGTGTGTGTGTTTTGGTAGTGTGTGTGTGTGTGTGTGTGTGTCTTGGTAGTGTATGCGCGTGTGTGTGTGTGTGTCTTGGTAGTGTGTGTGTATGTGTGTGTCTTGGAAGTGTGTGTGTGTGTGTCTTGGTAGTGTGTGTATGTGTCTGTCTTGGTAGTGTGTGTGTGTCTTGGTAGAGTGTGTGTGTATGTGTGTGTCATCATCCAACCCAACACCAGCATCACTACAACATCAACAACACCACTACCACCACAACTGACTATTCCTCCCCACGACCCCATAGTAAAGTAAAGAGACCTCAACTAACCAAACAAACTTATCTCTCAATCAGCTGTTCCTCATGTCCAATACCAGGCAAAGTATAATAATAATAATGATAATAAAGTGAATTAATAAAAGCTGACTACTGTACCTTTGCTCTTTCTCTCTCACTCTCTCTAATTTAGCACAGTTTATTATGTATAGGTATCATGTATGTACATATGTATATATTACTGTGTGACTCCTTCTTGTCAAGTCAGTGAAGGGGAAAGTGACAGGTGGACAAGAAAGTGGGCCCCTATTCAAGAACATTGGTGGTGTTTACGATGGCCTTGATGCTGCTATACAATGAATGGCTCCATATGTAGGTAAACAAACAAACACCACAACGATCGTACCAGTACCACGCTATCGTCAACACCACCAATGTTCTTGAATACTGTAGCCCAATGTACCACAAACAGTTTAATAATAAAACATGTCTCATTCTGTAACATCAGCAGAAACAGAGGATATATAGGGAAGGAAAAAAAAAACTATATATATATACTTATGTACATAGTCATCACATGCCACTAAAGGCGAGATATACTGGATAGTAGTAAGTGATAAAGGCTGTGACAGCTTGTGTTGCAAACCACAAAAATATATAAATAAATATGATGTTGTATAATCAAAGCATTTTATTATGTAGCTGATTACTTTCTTCTTCTAAGTTGAGGGACTTTTGCCACGCCCCTCTGGTCCCATTCCTGAGTCCTTTAATCTATGATGTTGGTGGTAAATCTGGAGTAACTGATTCCTCCAAAGTATTCTAGGCAACAGATCGCCATTATTTTACTTTTATATTTAAAAGATGTATTCGTATTTCAATGTGATGTTTCAAGATTAACCGAATATTTTCTAGGACTCATTGAGCTGCTACAGGGTCGTGGTGGCAAGGACCCACAACAGATGAGGAAAGTATCAGACTATCAGCTGGTTTTTTTTTTGTTAAGCATTCGGAAGAACAAAATAATAATAATAATAATAATAATAATAATGATAATGATTATAATGAAATGTCAAAATATATAAAATTTCTTAGGGGGTCATTTACTATTACCCTTTAACAGTTATTCCAAATGCTTAAGAAAAAAAAAATATATATATATATAATGTATATAAAATTGTACATGTTTGTGAGTGGTGTGAGCAGCCATGAAGTGAGTGACAGCATGCCACACACACACACACACACACACACACACACACACACACACACACACACACAGAGCAGGGCAGCACAGGGCATCACCGCCAGAAGTGCTAAAGGTTTGGGTTGGGTTGGGTTGGGTTGGGGTGGGGTGGGGTGGGTGATGAGGGTGCGGGTGGGTTGGGTGATGAGGGTGCGACGTGCTCTTGCCACTATATAGTCTTAACACTCCTTCTACTACACAGCTCAAACTATCAATGGTACTATCAAACACACCAGAGGAGATACTGCACTTTCCCTTATCAATAAATCTTACTTTGATCATTTTCTGTTCGTGTTAGATTATTGTATTCACTTTCCCTTATCAGTCAATAAATTTTACTATGATAATTTTTTGTTCGTGTTAGATTATTGTATTTACTTTCCTTTATCAGTAAAAATATACATTATATTGATAATCAGTATTCATCTTTCCTTATCAGTAAACATACATACATACAATGATATCAGTTAGTATTACATAATTTTATTTAAATGAGGAACACGAACTGTATGTTGAAAATTACTACCAATACCCCTCTTTATATTCGTTGAGATATACAGATAATAACAACAATTCAGCTGTAAGGTGAAGTAACAGTGCAAATACCATACCTCTCTTGTTTAATAATACCATAGTATGATCCTGGCAATATTTTAGGGCAAAGAATCTCCTCATTCCTCCTTAGTTATTTTTTACACTTAATAATGAAATTTGCTTCGGTTTTATGGAATATGTATCAATACTAATGTCTCAGGAAGTGTTGATTATGTTACTGGCTAACTTAATTAAGGACTCTGTGATCGTGGAGGCTTCTGATTCCTCCTGACTATGCCACGAAACAAGCTCCTTCCATATAGGTGTGGGTGTTTCGTGGCAATATTTGAAGGACTCATTTACCTCCAATTTTCCGACTACATCACAGGGTTCTTTAATACTAACTGAATATTATGATAAATTAATGGTTTCGTAGTATGTTAATTAAATAAGTGTATTGTATATAAATATATTATTTCTTGAATTAAGGTTCATTGTATATAAATATATTTATTTTTTAATATATGAAGGGAATAGTTACTTCTTAATTAAAAGGTAAAGTTGAGTGTGTGTAAATAAATTGCTTGATAATAGGTGAGAAATTAATTGTATGTGTATAAATAACTTCTTAATGGTTAAATAAATAATTGTATGTGAATTAATTGCTTCTTAGTATGTGAAATGCATTGTTGTATGAAAGCAAATATTAATTAATTAATTATACTTTCTGGAGGAGTGGAAGAAGTAGAGGAAAGTAATGAGTGAGTGAATGTGCTCTCCCCTAAAAACATTACAAGGACCATACACTCACCACTACCACACACTAACCACTCACTCTAACTACCACAACCATGGGAGGAGAGGGGTAGGGGTGGGGGTGGGGGGTTAAAACACAGGTGGAAATAAAAACACACACAAAAAATAAAACATAATCGAATACCACGAAATATATCTAGTGAAAATAATAATAATAATAATAAAAATAATAATAATAATAATAAAGATAATAATAATAATAACAGAATTAACACAAATAAAATAGTCCAGTCTTTTTCAGGAGGTTTGAACATTTTGCCTCGGCACACTTTAATAATAAATGAATAAATAAATAAATAACAACATAAATAATCATGAAAAAAGCAGTAATATATACTGAGGAAAAATGAAATGGTAGCCTTCCTCCTCCACCAGTCCATTGCCTAACCTTTTTCTTTTTCACTTAGTGTTCTTGTTTATTATTATTATTATTATTATTATTATTATTATTATTTTTATTTTTTATTATTATTATTATTATTATTATTATTATTATTATTCTCATCATCATTATTATTTTTATTATTCTTATTTTTACTATTATTATTATTATTTTTATTATTATTATTATCATTATTATTATTATCATTATTATTATTATTATTATTATTATTATTATTATTATTTCTTCCCAATTCATTAAGACACACACATTATTTTTTTCCCTTTTCCTCTGAGATACACAATAATTCTTGCTAATTCCTCATGGCACATTTTTTTCTTTTCCTCAGGTGAGTGTGCAACGAGGAGGTGGTGGCGATGGTGGTGGTGTGTGTGTGTGTGTGTGTGTGTGTGTCAAGGCAAGTGTGTTCATTGTTTTAGGTGATTGTGTGTGTGTGTGTGTGTGCAAGTAAGTGTGTTCATTGTTTTAGGTGATTGTGTGTGTGTGTGTGTAGGTAAGTGTGTTCATTGTTTTAGGTGATTGTGTGTGTGTGTGTGTAGGTAAGTGTGTTCAGTGTTTTAGGTGATTGTGTATGTGTGTGTGTGTGTGTGTGCAGGTAAGTGTGTTCAGTGTTTTAGGTTGTGTGTGTATGTGTATGTGTGTGTGTGTATATTTTGTTCTTCCCTGTCTCCTTTTGTTGATTCGCCTCTGCACTCCACCCATCTCCATTTACACCTATATTTCACTCCCTCCTCTTCCACACCCATCTCTACCTCCCCCTCCACCCATCTCCATCTCCCCATCCACCCATCTCCATCTCCCCATCCACCCATCTCCATCTCCCCATCCACCCATCTCCACCTATCTCCATTCCCCCTATCTCCAACTCGCTCTACCCATACCCACCACCTCCACCACCTCCACCTCACTCTTTCCACACACTTTCCACCTTCTGATCTCCACTATAAATACGTACGGTATACTTGAACGCTGTCTTAAGTGACCCCGTGATGTAGTCAGAAAATTGGAGGTGAGTGAGTCCTTCAAACATTGCCACGAAACACCACCTATATTGAATTAGTTCGTTTCGTGGCATAGTCAGGAGGAATCAGATGCCACCAAGTCTCATACACGATCACATGGTTCCTTAATTAACACCAGTAACTTTATAACCTCTTTTTGGTGAATTGTAGGCCTTCTGATTCCTCCAAACTATCCAAGGAAACAGACTATAAGTAGCCTACCCCAGTATATAGGAGTTGGGGGTATGTTTTCTGGCATCACTTTGGAGGAATCAGTGGCCCTCTATATCGCTCATAAGGCTCACGTGAACGGGGAGGAAGTTAGCGACAAAAATAAACTAAAAATTATATCCGTCTCGTGAGGAAGTTGTCCCTAAATTATGATAGACTTGTGTAACTTTTGGAACTTTGGGTTTGTTTACTTGTGGTGATGACTGATGGAGAGACCTACTGTATGTCTTATTTTTAGGGACCCCCGTGATGGTAGTCAGAAAATTGGAGGTTAGTGAGTCCTTCAAACTTTGCCACGAAATACCACCGATATTGAAGATACCACTTTCACCACTACCACCATCATCACCACTTCCATCACCACCACCACCACTACCTCCATCACCACCATCACCACTACCGTCGCCACCACCACCACCACCACCAATACCATCATCACCATCACTATCACCACCACCACCTCCACTACTACAACCACCACCACTACCTCCATCACCACCATCACCACCACCACCACTACCTCCATCATCACCATCATCATTACCACAGGCTTTACAAACCCCATTCACTGCTACTTTGCAAAAAAATGACGACTGAATAAAAAAACAACAACAGTATATACAAAATTAGATATCTTTTCCATACACAAAAAAAAAAAGCAAAAGAAAAAAAAAAACATAAACAGGAAACATAAATAAAAAGAAACACACACACACACAACAAATAAAAAAAAAGAACAATACAGACACACGTGGTCAAAACAAAAAGGGGTAAGAGGGATTTTTTTTTTTTTTTTTTTTTTTATGGAAAGGGTTTCATGGAATATTGAGATACACACCTTTGTAGTAGGCTTCTCGGTGCATGGTGGGACAGTTTCCTCCCTGGTGGAGAGAAAAGAGAGAGAGAAAAAAAAGTTAGTTGGAGTTTGAGCATTTTTTTTTATTCTATTTTATTTCATTTTAGGGGGGGGGAGGGGCAAGATATATGTATTGAGGAGAATAGAGCTAGGTTTAAAAGGATATGGGGTAGTAATATATGGAAGAAAATAGAGCTAGATTTAATTTGTTTGGGCTTGAGATAAAGTTATGTCTAGGAAAATAGAGCTAAAATTAATTTTTGGGTATGGAGTAGAGATAATTCTAGGATAATTGATCAATAGGTTTTAAAGGATATGGGGTAGAGAGAGAGAGAGAGATTGTTATTGATACAGGTAAACTCGTCTGTGTGTTCGAAGGGATGTGTGTGTGTGTGTACGGGGCCCTGGAGCGTTAGGAGGGAGTGTGTGAGGCGTTAATGGTGTGTGTGTGTGTGTGTGTGTGTGTGTGTGTGTGTGTGTGTGTGTACAGAACGAGTTTGCTATGGTTTTGGTGACGATAGAGAAAGAAACAGACAGAAAGTGAGTAAGTAAGTGAGAGAAAATGAGGAATTGTGAGAGAAAGTGAAAATATTAGAGAGAAAATGATAATGTAAGAGAGAAATTAAGTGAAAATATGAGAGAGAGAGAGAGAGAGAGAGAGAGAGAGAGAGAGAGAGAGAGAGAGAGAGAGAGAGAGAGAGAACACATAATAATATAATACTGACCGCGTTGGTGAAGTCGATGTTGGTACGGACGGGCCGATGGTGCAGCTTTTGTAGAGGTCTGAAGTTGTTGGCCAGTCTTGCTCCTGCTTCCCCTGCCTCACCCCCTTGTTTCAGCTGCCTCAGGCCATACAGCTGTACACGCCACGCCACGCCACGCCACGCCAGATGGAGGTGTAGTAGTTGTGGTGGTAGTAGTGGTGGATGTAGTAGTAGTGGTAGTAGTGGTAGTAGTGGTGTTTCAGATGCAGTGATTGGGGAAGGAAAGGAAGGCATGATTGATTATAGCATTGATTTGCATGTGTTGGATGATGATTATTATTATTATTATTATTAAGATGTACAGTAAAACATATTGTGCTTAGGGGAATGGTTCTACAGTGCAGTATTTTGTGTGTTTATTCATTATTATTATTATTATTATTATTATTATTATTATTATTATTAATTTTTTTTTTTTTTTTTTTTTTTTTTAAGCCTGACAAAATTGTACCGTTTGATTTGTAAGTCCGATGATCTTTCGGTTACACTTTTCGCATACATTCTACTGTAGTGTTTATAAGTTGCAAATAAGTACTTTGCTGTTTAAAATTTAGATATAAAATGGCTTAGACGTATATCGAAAAATGGCAATAAACTAAATGAAGGAGTTGTGGTACATTTTTGCCAGGAGTATAGATGTTAGAAGGATTAGAATTAGAAGGATTTAATTAAGATATTGTACCTCTGTAAAGACACGGGGGAAAGCATAATAGTAGAAGTGCAAGGAGAAGAATAGAGTAACATATAAAAGCAGAAAGTAACAAACCAAGGAAAGGAGAGAGTAATAATTAGAAAGGAGAGAGAGAGAGAGAGAGAGAGAGAGAGAGAGAGAGAGAGAGAGAGAGAGAGCAGAAAGCAGATAGCAGATACACAATACTCATAATGTAACCTGAGATTATTCATGGGACCAAATAAGATGCATGACAGATGTGTAGGGAGAAGCATATAAGATTCACAGATACACAGAGAAAATAAACATATAAACAGAAGGTCACATATTTCCATGTTTTGATATTAATAATCAGAGTTACAACAGCACAAGGAAATAGAAAATAACAACAACACAGAATTAATTATACAAGGATACAACTGTAGAAGAGAAATAATTATTAAATACATTGGTTTAGATGCACTGGGGAACAATATCATAGTTAGTCATTGGGGTGGTGTAGGATTTAAGATATTGTTTTTGTGGTGGTGAGGAAATCTTGGTTCACACGTATACCACATTAACTATCCCTTGTATATGAGAGGAGACCTTACTCTTCTGTCCACACCACCACTACCAGTTCCAGTACCACTATCACTACCACTACCAATACCACTATCCCTTCCACTACCAATACCGCTATCACTACCACTACCAGTACCACTATCCCTTCCACTACCAATACCACTGACAATAGCACTCTTATTGCCACTATCACTGCCACTACCAGTAGCACTATTACTACTACTACCACCAATAGAATAATAATAAAAATACTAAAAATAATAAAGATAATAATAATAATAATAATAATAGAAATATCATATCTACGTCCTACTCCATCATCCCAATAATAATATCGTTCAGAAGATCAACTCACATATGAATCAGAGTACAAAGTTAGCCATCTGTGTCATCCCTCCCCATCAAATATACCGAGTGATCTGTGGTTGGTCTGGGGGAAGCACTCTCTTCTCTATTTTTCAGTCTGTCATTAAAGTATAAAGTTGATATCTGGCCACCACACGATTCAAGCCATCAGCAGGGAATTAATTTATAAAGAGTTCCATTAAATAAAACTGGTGGAAGGTGGTGGGGGTGGTTTTAGTGGTAGTGGTGGTGGTGGTGGTGTTAGTGTTGGTGGTGGTGGTAGTAGTAGTAGTGGTGGTGGTGGTGGTAGTTTTGGTAGTAGTGATGGTAGTGTTACTTGTGGCAGTAGTGGTGTTAGGGATAGTGGTGGTAGTGGTAGTGGTTTGAAGGTTGTGTTGTGTTGTGTTGTCAGAGTTCAGTATTTTTAATGTCAGTTGTTGACTATTGATCCACTGAAAATAATTTACGAAGCTCTCTATTGGGTATTATTGTGTGTGTGTGTGTGTGTGTGTGTGTGTGTGTGTGTGTGTGTGTGTGTGTGCAGGAAAACGTTTAACTAATGTTGTGAGTCCAGGATATTAATGGGACAGTCTAGGGTCTATCACACGTGCACCTTCTTCCATCATCATCATCTTCATCCCCCATCCACTAGCTGACCTCCAATCTCGGGACAAATTTGCTCCGTTCAGATTCCCTGGTACACCTTAAAATTCCCAAAGATATAGTTTTAAGACGGACGAATCCTTAGTCTGACAATATTATGATGGAGTTAAATGTACACGTGTGATATCCCCTCAGGTTAATTTGGTACAGCCACGAACCATAATAATAATAAGTATCCAGGTTTTGTATTCGGTGTAGAAGTTTGGAATAATGTGACATACCAGTGAACCAATGATTACAAACAACGTCTATCCTTGTCTCATACATACTCGTTCAATTTTCCCTCATCAGGCTATTAATTTTTGAAGCAGATGTGGATACGTGTTATGGGATGTGACTGTACAAGGCATCAACACACCACTATAGTAAGGAAAACCACTTACTTGTTCCTGTGTGGCTTAGAAGGGCATATCAAGGTTAAGTCCAGTTAGATTAGATAAAAGTAAAAGGGAAAAAAAATCAGAAGCGAGTTATTCTTAGCCTGATGAAAATGCACCATCTTCTTCATTCCGTTTCTTAGTTTATTATTTTATGTGTGTAATGCAGGTGTAAACAAATTGCACTAAACATTTACGCTACCAAATAATTATATGCAAATTCAAAATACTGTAATAACTGGAATACATAAAAGATAAAAGGAAATTTGCATATATGAGCTGGTGCATTTTCTCCACATTAAAAACAACTCACCATACTACTAGCAGGCGAAGGGGGTCGATTCATGTAAGGGAAGTACAGTATAGTGCTAGTGAGTGACTCCTCCAAAACAAGGCTACAAAACAGATCCCCCTACAAGGACAGTCGGATACCAAAGAGGCGATCTGTTTCATGACAAAGTTTGAAGGAGGAGGAATCACGATGCACTTATTCCCCCCAACCAAAACAAAACAAAACAAAGATGACCCCCTTTTTTAAGTTCGTGTGTGTGAGGGGATGCATGGGGACAACTTTACTTTCCCACCTTCCTCTCACTGACCAACTGACTGACTAATTGACTGACTGACTAACCTGCTGCTTGGTGATGTAAATAGGTTTGTTGAGGAGAACCCATGTCACAGTCTCGTGGCAGGCTGGCATAGTGGTACTCCCTTCGTAGGTCATATAGTAACTCGTGGCTGGGAGGAGGTCGTGTACGCTCAAGTGATGAACGCTGTACTGCACACCTAGAGGCAGGCCAAGGAGGAGGGAGCAGGCAAGGCATTAGTACATGACATTTTTATTATAGTATTATTTTTTGTTGGTGTGTAGAAATGCGTGAAGGATTTAGGACAAAAAACGATGGGGTATATAAAGTGTTTTCTTCTTCTTCTTCTAGGCTTGTGATGCCCCGACCCGGTCATCGTGATGGGTTGTAATTCCTCTTGTGTTATTATTATTATTAGAAGTCATCGTCACTATTAACTCTTTCCCTTATTAAAAATTTTTATTGGTTAGTTTTGTGAAGAGTGTTATGTGGATTCGATGGATGATGAAGGAACACCACCACACAGGGACAACTGACAGTACAGAGAGCTGGTATAGATTAGTTAGTTTTGTCTCTGTTGTTTGTTTAGAGTTAATTACCACTGCCACACCACATGCACCTACCTACAGTACAGCCACCAACCAACCGCTGTGTTCCTGTTATAGACAAAATAATAACACACACAAAATAGTCAGATAAGAAATGGGTTAACAGAGACGTGACCTGGAGCGACAACAATGAAAGTAGAAAAATTAGCAGACGTTGTATCATAGCCACCTGGAGGCCGATGGGAAAAAACAGAAAAGAGAGAGAGAGAGAGAGAGAGAGACGAGAGAGAGAGAGAGAGAGAGAGAGAGAGAGAGAGAGAGAGAGAGAGAGAGAAGAGAGAGAGAGAGAGAGACGAGAGAGAGAGAGAGAGAGAGAGAAAAGAAGAGAGAGAGAGAGAACGAGATTTAGTTCACCAATTCTTTTCCATGTTGTTTTAGTTTACAGTTTTAATTTGGTGGAGGTTTTCCCAGGACATGTTGCCGTTCATACTACAACAAACACAGAAACATTAGTTATGGAAAACATTATAAACGAAGAAAGGAAGGAAGGAAGGAAGAGGATTACTTAGCCTAGTCAGGTGATTAAGAAAAAGTAATTTGTAAACGTAAGAAGGTTTCCCATAGAGTAATTATATATAGAGTACACAAAAGACAAATAGAAGAAAAATAAATTAAGAACACTCCCAGTCTCTTTGTAAGCGACATTATCGAGATTAGAGGGGAATCAGATCCCTTCATATATATAATTCCCTGGAAAATAATACCCCAGGAACCGAGGTAATTATTGTTGTCCAGTGTCTGTTTAGGGGGAAAAGGTGTAGTGGATGGTCAAGTTGTCAACCCTATAATAATAATAATATATACCTCTTTTTAAACTTTGGTGTACTGTACCTACAATCTGTTCTTTTTTTGACTAGAATAAATTTTGATAATATATACCCGAAAATCTGTTCACTTTTTGACTAGAATAATTTTAACCTTCATTTTTGTATAATAATAATATTTATGGAAATTTAAAAAAAAAGAAAAAAAAAAATCACAGTTCCCCCCCTTCCCCCCCACCTCGAAAAATATAATAAAACCCCATGAATTTCCAAACTGGATTAAGGGCCCAACAGTTCAAATGCCTATATTTTCAATTTATATTCAACGGTGTATATTAATTTAATGAGGGAAAATTATGGTGAGAGGCTTTGTGTGAGCGGCTTAGCGGACGGCATGGGGGGTGGGGAGGCTGTGGGGGGTGGGGGGGGGGCTCAAAACAGGTGTATTTATGCATATCCCAAATGACCACCACACGATATTGCAAAGGGAGGTGGGTGGGTGGGGGGGGAGTGGGGTGTTGGGAGGGTGTTAGCTTTTGGAGGAATGATAGGGGGGTGTTGGGTAGAGTGGGGGGGGGGTGCAATGGGAGAAGGGGTGTGTTGGGGGGAGTGGGGTGTGTGTAGAATGGGGTGTTGTGAGGGTGTTAGCTTTTAGAGGAGTGATAAGGGGTGTTGGGTTATGGTGTGGGGCAGTGGGGGTTGGTATTAGGGGAGTGAGAGGGGAGGAGGGGGGGGGTATTGGGGTATGGTGTGATGGGGAATGAGGGGTGGGGAGTTCTTGTTATAGGGGTGTGAGTGGGTATAGGTGTGGGTGTTGATTCTGGGGTGTGGGGAAATGGGAATGGGGGAGTGGGTATGAATGAGGGTGTAGGGGGGGGGGGGTCTGGTTGGGGAAGGAAAGAGGTTGTTGAGGAAGGGATGAGGAAGGAGGGAGTTGGGTTTGGGGAAGGAAGAGGGAAGAGGGATTGAGGTTGGGGGAAGGAAGAGGAAGTTGGGTTGGGCAAATGAAGCGAGAGAGAGAGAGAGAGAGAGAGAGAGAGAGCGAGAGAGAGAGAGAGAAGAGAGAGAGAGATGAGAGGAGAGAGTGTGTTGTGTGTGTGTGTGTGTGTGAGTGTGTCTTATGAGTTATATATATTCGCACTTCATTAACCTCTCATTTCACCTCACTCATCTCATTTCACCTCACACATTTCTGCCAGTCCCATTTCACCTGACTCATTTGATAGACCGCACCTTACTAACCTGACATGCTATCATCATTTCACCTAACTCATTTCACCTGACCTCACTTTTATCAATCCCACAACCAAACTCATTTCACCTGACTCTTTTTTTTTTTTAACATAACATCACCTGACTCTCTTCTTATTCCCACCAAACTCATTTCACCTGACTCTAATCCCATCACCTGACCTGCCCCGCCTCACCCATCTCATATTCGCTTTCATAACTCACCTGGCTCACCCACCTACAGTTTCACCTCCCCAACCCCTTCATAATCCCCAATACCCCTCCCTCCCCTAAACCCCCTCTCTCTTCTCCCTCTTCCTTTCCCCAACACGCCCTCGCTCTTCCTTTCCCCAACACACCTACCTCCCTCTTCCTTTCCTCAACCCGACCTCCACCTATAAACAAACAAACCGAGTCCCCTTCCCCCCCCCCACCCTGCCTCACCCCCCCTACCGCTTCCTCCTAACCCCTCCCCCTCTCCACCCTGCCTCGCCCCTCCCCCCCAGCCCTGCCTAGCCCCTGACCCAACACGACACCTGCCCTGCCTATCACCTCTGGCCTCAGAATCACCTTGCTACCATTTGCCTAAACGTAATCTGGCTTGCCTCTCTCTCTCTCTCTCATCTCTCCTCTCTCTCTCTCTCTCTCTCTCTCTCTCTCTGCTGTGTGTGTGTGTGTGTGTGTGTGTTGAAGGGAAAAAAGGTTGGATTGTCATGTCAGATTAGTAAGATAGGTGTAATTGAATAAAACCAAAGACCTAACCAAAAAAATACAACATAAATTTTCACTATCACAACCACCACTACTACGGACCATCATCACCACTATTACAACAATTACTAGTACCCACTACCACGTATTACAACACTATTACTACCCCTATTACAACTATTACTACTACTACTACAACTATTATTATTACTACTACTACTACTACCACCACCACCACCAGCCACTACCACCACTATTACAACTACTGATACTACCACCACAACCACTAGCCACTATTACAATTATTACTACTACTACCACTACCACCACCACTACTACTCACTACCATCGACCACCATTACAACTATTACCACTACTACTACTACCACTATTACCACCACCACTACTACTACCACTACCACCACTAAAACTATTACAACTACCACCACTAATACTAACCCCACTATTCCTACCATCACTTTTCCAAGCACCTCCAATCACCACCACTATCACCACCACTATCACCATCACAAGAGCAACACCATCATCATCACCACCCACCATCACACAGCAGCCACCCGCCGCCGCCGCCGTCGCTGTTAATTTCAGTTGAGAGAAGGAAATTAGCGAGGGCAGCTCAGCATCTAAATGGAAATCAAGGCTGAGGTGTGGCTTGTGGGTGGTGGGTTTCAGGGATATATACACACATACACATACATGCAGCTACATATACACAGATTCTTACTACACACACACACACATACACGCACATACTTGCAGCTACATATACACCAGATTCTTACACACATACACACATACATGCAGCTACACATACACTGATTCTCACACACACATATACATACTTGCAGCTACATATACACAGATTCTTACACACACACATACACTCAGCAGTGCACACACATGCATACACATTTATATATATAGACACATGCACACATTCATACACATTCATTTCCGCTCATAATCATTCAAGAAGTGAAGTTAGATTGTAGTGTATGTGTGTGAGAGAGAGAGAGAGAGAGAGAGAGAGGAGAGAGAGAGAGAGAGAGAGAGAGATGAGAGAGAGAGAGAGAGAGAGATGATGAGAGAGAGAGAGAGAGAGAGAGACAGACAGACAGACAGAGAGAGTGACAGAGAGAGAAAGTGTGGTAGGTTAGTTAGTTAGTTTGTTAGTTAGTTTTAGGTATAAGGTTTGTTGTGATGTTTAATGATTGATGTAGACCAATAAGTTATTTACAGTCTTAATTTTCCTTCCCTCCAGCCTAAATTGGTTTGGACGAGACCTATAGAGAAAGAGTCCCAAATTCATCAGACGTCAGAATGAATGAATGAATGATGCTCTTGTGTTATTTAAGCCTCTGAACCAAATACCACAATAGTCTATAGGTGATCATTTTAATTCCCCCTCATCGTTAATTTGTTTCTCTATCTTTTAGTTTTGTTTTCCTTCCTGTTTCTTTCTCTATCTACCAAAGGACCCACGTGTTGTAGTAAGATAATAAATTGGAGGTTAGTGAGTCCTTCAAGCATTGCCACGAAACACACACACCTACATTGAAGGAGCTGCTTGTTTCGTGGCATAGGCAGGAGGAATCAGAAGCCACCAACCAGGAGTCAAACACAAACACAGGGTCCCTCAATTTATGGTTTAATTTTGGGTATGGTAGAATGCCTTGATGAATATTTTGTGTACCATATTAGCCAACTCAAAACTAAAAACCCACAGTTATTGTAGGTCATATATGTTTTTTTTATTCTACCTCTTTATCAGTTTGTTTATTATATAATTATACTGTAGGTATCTGTTGGGAAGAAGAGAGGAGAAGGTAGCACTTATTATGTCGACAACACAGTGATAAATATTTTTGTTTGTTTTTTCACGAGGATAAACAATTTCTTAAGAAGATTAAGTTGCTCATAGATACCCAAACCTTTGATCTCCCTTTAAAAAAAAAATATATATAATAAAGGTGACAGGTAAACATTACCAGGGGAATTTATTTTGAAGAGGTCAACGCTGCTCATAGATGCCTAAACCCTCGATCCCTTTCTGAGTTAAAGAAGAAGCAAAAATAATTGTTATATTATAAAAAGAGTCTCGAATGTGCATGCTGAGAGAGAAGGTACACGGCCGTCTGTGTGTTGGCAGTGGTTGGGTGTTGTTGGTTTTGTCTGCTTCACTCCTCGGCTCCTCCATTCCTTGTCTTCCTCCTCACTCACTCACTCACTCTCACATTATCAGCCTCCTGTTGTAACATAAAAAAAAGGAGAGATTATTCTGCTCGGAAACGTTTTTAGACACAGTGATCTGAAACCATAGAACGAAATGGGAGTGAAACTGTGAGTGAAAATGAGGAGTTATAATAGTTGTGTTTGTTGTTGTTGTTTGAGTTGCCTCTTCTAGTCGGTGGTGCCTTCTCAGAAATATGCCTAATATTTATGGGTAAACTTTAGGACTCCTTGATCGTATATGAGACTTGGTGGCTTCTGATTCCTCCTGACTATGCCACGAATCGAGCTCCTTCAATATAGGTGTGTGTGTGTGTGTGTGTGTGTGTGTGTGTGTGTGGTTTCGTGGCAATGTTTGAAGGACTCACTAACCTCCAGTTTTCTGACTACATCAAGGGGTCCTTAAGTGAATGAAGTTGAGGTGAGATTTCTATGTATAATATTGTTCATGACTGTTTTGAATGAGTGAGTGATGGTGAATAATGTATTAATTAAGTAGTGATAGTGCATATATGATGATGATTATGATGACTATGTACAGTATATGTATAAATGAAAGGAGAGGTATGAATGGAAGAGACTAAAGTAAAGTGGATTGTGTACAAAATCATGTAGTTATATATAAAAAATAAATGAGAGGCCAGAGTATATGAGACTTGATAGATGAAGTGGGTTGTTGAAGACGTTTTAGTGTGTATATATAAATGTAATGAGTGAGATGTGAGTATATGGGACAGAAGTGATGAAGTGTGTTGTGTGCTAG
>JAWQEG010003625.1:60000-79880 GCA_033782935.1 Petrolisthes cinctipes | reverse complement strand
ATATAGGTGTGTGTGTGTGTGTGTTTGTGTGTGTGTGTGTGTGTGTGTGTAAGGAATGAATGAAAGTGAGAATTATATATGTGTGTGTGTATGTGTGTGTGTGTGTGTGTGTGTGTGTGTGTGTGTGTGTGTGTGTGTGTGTGTGTGTTTCGTGGCAATATTTGAAGGACTCATTTACCTCCAAATTTCCTGACTACATCACACACAGGGTCGTTTAAGGGAGAGAAGCTATTTTAAAGGTGGGTAATTCTTTTTTTGGTACATTGGAGTGCCACGATTCCTCCAAAGTATGCTAGGAAACAGGACCAGAAGAGCAAAAGTAATGGTGTTCTGTTGCTTGGAATAGTTTGGAGGATTCAGTTGCTCCAGAAATACCAACACAAAACTTCCCCCTTAATCTTATATATTTATTTAAATTTATTGTTTGAGTAAATTGTAAGGCTCTATATTCCTCCACACTAACCCAGGAAACAGAGCAGAGTGAATCACCACAATGTTATTAATAAGGGATCTGTTTGGTCATATAGCTTGGAGGAATCAGTAGCCTTCCAATTTTATCGTCCAAAAGAGTTTCTCCTCTTAATTGATTTTTTTTTCTCTCTCTCTGCTTGGTCGATTTGTACTTGGTTTGTTTATATGTAGAGGGTTTGTAAATGGTAGACATGTGGCAACAGTGTATACATGTGGCAACAGTGTATACATGTGGTAACAATGTAAGACATGTGGCACCAGTGTAGAAATGTGGCAACAGTGTATACATGTGGCAACAGTGTATACATGTGGCAACAGTGTATACATGTGGCACCAGTGTATACATGTGGCAACAGTGTATATATGTGGCAACACTGTATACATGTGGCACCAGTGTAGACATGTGGCAACAGTGTATTCATGTGGCAACACTGTATACATGTGGCAACAGTGTATACATGTGGCAACAATGTAGACATGTGGTAACAGTCTTAAAATGTGGCAACAGTGTAGTGCCATAAATATATAAACAGTACTACACAGTTGCCACATCTACTATACACACAAACAGACAGTACTACACAGTTGCCACATCAACAATACTACACAGTTGCCACATTTACAATAAAACATAGTTGCCACATTTACAATTTTCAAACCTCAAAATAAAAACCAACCAAGAATTAGTTAGATTTTAGTTATTATAGTGGAATTATTACTTATATAGAGATTAAACGCAACACACAGGGACGACCTAAATTAATAATAATAATAATAATAATAATAATAATAATAAAATTTAGTTAAAGTACTTTAACTAAATTTGAGTATTATTATTATTATTATTATTATTATTATTATTATTATTAGATACACGTTTGGCGTAACATACATACATACATGCATACAAGCATACATACATACATACATACATATAGTTCAGTGTTAATATATTGCATAGAAGTACACACATACACACATTTGACATACATACATTCATACATACATATATACATACATACCAGTGTTTATAAGTTGCACACACACACACACACACACACACACACACATATATATGTTTGGTGTACATACATACATACATAAAATATAATATAGTGTTTGGTTTTCCCTGTGTGTGTGTGTGTTTTTTTTTTTTTTTTTGCCAGAAGTGAAGGGAGGGTGACCTATTTCTTATGGGTGCTACTGAACGCTCCAAACTATACCAGGAAACAGGGCACCTCTATGTATAAAATACGGGATGTGTTGTTTCCTGACATAGTTTGAAGGACTCGGCAGCTCCAAATGATTCTCCCCTATTTATTTATTTATTTATTTATATTTTTCAATTTTTTTTTTATTGGCAATGCATGTTCAGTGTTGTTCTAAGTGTTCTTCTGTGTGTTCTTCTGTGTGTTGTTATTTAGCTTCGTTATGTGTTGTGCTGCTGCTGTTGTTGTTATTGTTATTGTTGTTTAGAATATAATAGTTGTTGTTGTTTTTATTGTCGTGATTTTATTGCTCTTGTTGTTGTTTAGAATATTATAGTGTTTTTTTGTGTTTTGCTGTGATATCTTTACATTAATTAGGATTAGATATATGGTAATAATAATAATTGAGTGTTTAAGCATAATTTTTATATTAATCTAATTATTTATGTTTATTTATATTATGTTACATTTATTGATGATGTTAATAATTCATATACGAAAATAATAATAATAATTGTTTTAGGACCCTGTGATCGTGGACGAAAATTGGATGCTTCTGATTCCTCCTAACTATGCCACGAAACAAGCTCCTTCTATGTAGGTGTGTGTGTTTCGTGGCAATACTTGAAGGACTCATTTATCTCCAATTTTCTGACTACATCACGTGGGTCCTTAAGGGGAGATTCTCTTGTTGGTGAATTGGAAGGTCTCTGATTCCTCCGAACTATGCCACGAAACAGACACCTTCATTGGTACTATATAAATAAGGGTTCTATATATTACCTGTTTCGTGGCATAGTTTGGAGGAATCACAGACCTTCCAATATTCACCAACACCAACAAGAGAATCTCACCTTAAGGACCCTGTGATGTAGTCAGAAAATTGGAGATAAATGAGTCCTTCAAGTATTGCCACGAAACACCACCTATATGGAAGGAGTTTGTTTCGTGGCATAGTTGGGAGGAATCAGAAGCATCCACAAGTTCTCATACACGATCATAGAGTCCTTAATCAGAATTCAACAATGTGTACTGATAATAATTTCCGAAACTTGTAATGATTATATTTTACCAGCATGTGATTCCTATTATGTTGCATGCATATAATTATTACTAGCTATTGTTATTATATATGTTATTTTGTATGGATAATTCCCAGTGATAGATTAGCCGACTCGGAAAGGATCAAAATTATATACGAGTTTTTTACCTTCAAAAATTGCGTCTAGCTCTTTTTTTTTTTATATATATATAATTCCCAGTGATAGAAGATAGTGGACTCGGAAAGGTTCAAAATTATATACGAGAGTTTACCTTCCCATATAATTTGCAGTTTTTCTATATATTATTCCTAGTGATAAATAGATAGACAGATAGGCTAGATAAAGAGATTGTTAGGCCAGCAATCTGACCTAGGCTAGACGAGGGGTGGATAGGCTAGGCTAGGCTAGGAGGGGTGGATAGGCTAGGTTAGGGCATTTCTTAAGAGCAACAATTTAACCTAACCTAACCTAGACTCGACCTGACCAGTGTTAGGACATTACATAGAGCATTTTAACCTGTGTTAGATGAGTGTTATGACATTATTTAGAACATTTTAACATGTGCTAGATAAGTGTTAGGACATTACTTAGAGAATTTTAACCTGTGTTAGATGAGTCTTAGGACATTACATAGAATATCAAGGTTGGTTAGGACATTACATAGAGCATTTTAACCTGTGTTAGACGAGTGTTAGGACATTACATAGAACATCAAGGTTGGTTAGGACATTATATAGAGCATTTTAACCTGTGTTAGATGAGTGTTAGGACATTATTTAGAGCATTTTAACCAGTGTTAGGACATTAATTAGAACATTTTAACCTGTGTTAGATGAGTGTTAGGACATTAATTACATAGAGCATTTTAACCTGTGTTAGATGAGTGTTAGGACATTACATAGAACATCAATCTAATCTTAGCCATTCCAGCAGATCTATGTACGTGCTCAGTTTGACTACGACCCACTGGAGGACGACCTTATACCTTGTGCTCAGGCTGGCATCGCATTCAAGACTGGAGATATATTACAGGTGGGTGGACTGTTGTTGTGGTTGATTCTAATGCTATATATATTTATCCTAAGGACTCCCGTGATGTAGTCAGGATATTGGAGGTTAGTGGGTCCTTCAAACATTGCCACGAAACACACACACACACACACACACACACACACACCTACATTAAAGGATCTTGTTTCGTGGCATAGTCAGGAGGAATCAGAAGCCACCAGGTCTCATACACGATCACATGGCCCCTGAATCTAATCTAAACTAAATTAAAGTAGTGATTATTATTACAGGTGGATGGAGAGTGGTTTATTTTAAGACTATATTATCTTAACCTAACCTAACCTAACCTAAAATTAACTATACTTAACTATACCTAACTATACTAAATTAACTGTACTTAATTGAACTGTAAATTAACAAAAAAACATAATGGCATCTTGTTGCCTGAAATAGTTTAGAGGAATCGGTCATTTGCTCCGGATTTACTACCAACAACAACAACAACAACAACAACACACAAACACTGTACATGACTTCTCTCTTAAACAAACAAACAAACAAACAACACCACCAATATCAACACACAAACAATGTACTTTCCATCCCCCTTAAACAAACAAACAAACACCAAACAAACACTGTACATGCCTCGCCCCTTAAACAAACAAACAAACAACACCATCAATATCAACACACAAACACTGTACTTTCCTTCCCCCTTAAACAAACAAACAAACAACACCACCAATATCAACACACAAACACTGTACTTTCCTTCCACCCTTAAACAAACAATCAAACGAACACCAAACATATACTGTACTTTCCTATCTCCTTAAACAAACAAACAAACACTGTACTTTCCTACCCCCTTAAACAAACAAACACCGTATATTCCTTCCCCATTAAACAAACAAACAAACAAACAAACACCAAACAAACTGTATATTCCTTCCCCCCTTCAACAAACAAACACCAAACAAACACTGTATATTCCTTCCCCTTAAACAAACAAACACTGAATATTCCTACCCCCTTAAACAACCAAACAAACACCAAACAAACACTGCATATTCCTTCCCCCTTAAACAAACAAACAAACACTGTATATTCCTCCCCCCTTAAACAAACAAACACCAAACACCAAACAAACACTGTATATTCCTTCCCCCCTTCAACAGATCATATCCAAGGATGAACAGAACTGGTGGCAAGCTAAGAAGGACCCCAACGGCACAGCAGGTCTTATTCCCTCACCGGAACAACTCGAGTGGCGTACTGCTTGTCTGGCCATGGAGAAGAGCAAGAGAGATCAGGGTAAGGCACGGCAGACGATAGGTAGGCTACAGTCACAATCAAATATCCACCGACACTTTCCTTTCATCGTAGTAAATATCTTGGTTGGTAATAAAGAACAACACATGTATGATTTTGCAGGATAACATAATAATAATTGAGGGGGCTGAGTTGACATAAGGTGTTGTTGTATGATTATCTTTTGATATGATGCTAATTTATTTGCATGATGGAAGGAAAGTGTCGGGGGTTATCTGATTGTGGCTGTACAGTCACGAGCACTTATAAGTATACAGCTTTGGTTGAAGATCTGAACACTCCAATTCACAAACGAAGTCATTCCAATGGAGATCTTATTGTGCATAAATATACTGTCTTAAGGTATTCGAAGCACACCTGAATACTAATTAGTGCTCGTGACTGTACAGCCACAATCAAATATCCACCGACACTTTCCCTCCATCGTAGTAAATATCTTGGTAATAAAGAACAACACGTGTATGGCTTTACAACACCTCATACCAATACTTGAGGGGTTTGAGTTGACATAAGGTGTTGTTGTATGATTATATTTTGCAGCACTTCATAGAAATAATTGAGAGAGTTGTTTGAGTTGACATAAGATGTTGTATGATTATATTTTAATATGATACTAATTTATTTGCACGATGGAAGGAAAGTGTTGGTGGATATTTAATTGTAGCTGTACTGAAAAATAATTTGTTTATTCCCTGGGCATAATGAGCTGTGTCCATCATTTACAGTGCCGTATTCAAGGACATTAGTGGTGTATACAGTGGCGTGGTACTAGTACGATGCCTCCGTTAACAAACAACAGAGCCATCGTACCGGTACTACACCATTGTATGCACCACGAATGTTCTTGAATACGGCCCACAGAACCATAAGACCCCTAATGATCCATATTGTTTTTTTTTTTTATTGTGTTAAATAGTTATGTGATAAGATCTTTTAACAAATTTTTGCAATATGACTTAATCATACATGACCCAATAAAACCCAAACCAACCCAACTTTACCTGACTCAACCCAACCTCACCCAACCTCACCTCACCCAACCCAACCTCTTCAACAACCAACACATTCCAACCCAACCTCACCTCACCTCACCTCACCTTACCCCACCCAACCCAACCCAACACAACCCTACCCAACCTCACCACACCTCAACTACAACCCAACCCAACCTCACCACACCTCAACTACAACCCAACTCAACACTATCCAACCCAACTCAACCCAACAACACATCATAAACTAACACAATCGGTTTTCTGTTTCAGTCAATTGCTCATTCTTTGGTCGCAAGAAGAAGCAACACAAGGACAAGTACCTGGCCAAGCATAACGCTGTCTTTGATCAGCTGGACTTGGTCACCTATGAGGAAGTTATAAAGCTGCCTTGTAAGTTGGTCTGTGTGTGTGTGTGTGTGTGTGTGTGTGTGTGTGTGTGTGTGAAATTATATGGATGGATGGAGGTGTGTGTGTGTGTGTGTGTGTATATTTTTATGGATGGATGGAGGTTTGTGACGCTTCTGTGTGTGTGTGTGTAAATTCTTTTTTAATTGTATGCATATATGGAGGTTTGTGATATTTTTGTGTGTTTAAAAGCATGGATAGAGGTTTGTGGGTGTGTCTAGCTTATGAGAGAGAGAGAGAGAGAGAGAGAATTCACACACATCACTTTATCCGCTAATCTAATATATTTTCTTTATCCCTTTTCAGCGTTCCGAAGAAAGACGTTGGTATTGCTTGGAGCTCATGGTGTTGGCAGGAGGCACATTAAGAATACACTCATAGCCTCACACCCTGACAAATATGCCTACCCCATCCCACGTGAGTAGTGTGTGTGTGTGTTGATAGAAATTTGTGATGTTTATGTGTGTGTGTGTGTGTGTGTTGATAGAAATTTGTGATGTTTATGTGTGTGTGTGTGTGTGTGTGTGTGTAGATGGAGATATTTGTGTGTGTGTGTTGATGGAAATTTGTGTGATGTGTGTGTGTTGATGGAAATTTGTGATGTTTGTGTGTGTGTGTAGATGGAGATGTAATAATAATAATAATAATAATAATAAACGGTTTATTGAGGTTGCAGCCATAAGGCTGAAAATACACAGTATATTATATATGGTTGATGATTGATGGGAATGGTTTTATATATACAACAATGAAAGATGTTATGATGGTGAGACAAATATAGACATAGTATTATTTGTTGTTAATAATTCTGACCATAGTGGGTATGGGACTGTTGTTGTAGCGGTCAGTACGTGCCCTTATCGGTGTTAATATGTTGGTATGCCTCGTTGATTGTCGTGGTGGTGGAAGGGAAGGGGGGAGCATATCTCGATGTCTCGGGTTTCTTAACAGCTCTATGCTAAATCTACGCAGAATGTTGTGGTGTACTGTGTCTAGGGAGACCATGTCGAGGGTGATAAGGGCCTCACTGTATGTAGTATAGTCTGCCCCCAGTATTATGCGACAAGCCCTTTTCTGTACTCGTTCAAGCTGTTTCTTCTGTGTGGTGTTAATGGATGGGAACCAGCTTGGGGTGAGCTTGGGGAGTATAAACATATGATATATACTCTTCAGCTCACACTGTGGTGTACCTAGGCACTTTAGCCTTCTCAGCATGTACAGACGGTAAGAGGCGGACTGGGTAGTGGTGGTAATATGATGCTTCCAGTCCAACTTGCTGTCCAGCATAATCCCCAGGATTTTTGTTGTCTCCACAACCTGGGGTGGGTGTCCCCCCAGTGTGACTGTCGGTGGTGGTACAGGTGTGGTGGATGTGTACAGATGCATCACCACTGTCTTGTTGTGGTTGATACTGATGTTGTTGGCTTCAGTCCAGACTTGTAGGTTGTCGAGTTGTTGTTGTAGTAGGTGGTAGTAAGGTGCAGTGTTGTGTGTGTGTGTGTGTGTGTTGATGGAAATTTGTGATGTTTGTGTGTGTTTAGATGGAGATATTTATGTGTGTGTGTGTGTGTGTGTGTGTGTGTGTGTGTGTAGATGGAGATTTGTGACAGTCATGTTTGTGTGTGTGTGTAGATGGAGATATGTGATGTTTGTGTGTGTGTGTGTGTGTGTTTTCTTCTGTAATTATATAAATGCGTGTGTGTGTTCTTTCCACCACCACTGTTTTCCAAATCTCTCCCTCATTTTCGTGTGTGTGTGTGTGTGTGTGTGTGTGTGTCACCCTATCCCCACCACCACCACCACCATATTCTCAATCTCTCCCAATTTCCACAGACACGACCCGAAGTCCCAGAAAGGATGAAGAGAACGGGAAGAATTATTACTTTGTGTCCCATGATGAGATGATGGCGGATATCGCGGCTAATGAATATCTTGAGTATGGTGAGTTCAAAACGTCTAATTTATAAGAGAGATGTTGTTTTTTTTTCCAATGTTTTTCTTTTTTTTAGATTTTTTTTTTTAATGTTGTCTTCGAGTTGCCAAGTGATAATTTAAGTGTAGATATTTTTTAAGGTTTATCTGTGAGTCGCCAAGCTTTAATTTATATTGATATTTTTATTTTTATTTTTATGTTACCAAGTGATAATTTAAGTGTAGATATTTTTGAAGGTTTCTGTGAGTTGCCAAGATTTAATTTAATACATATTTTTTAAGGTGTCTGTGTTGTACCAGCAGTCAGTGAATTGGAGGGTAATGATCCCCCCCCCCCATAATTAACCATCAAAAGTCCCCCCCTCATCTGTTTACCATACTATCGTCAACACCACCAATGTTCTTGAATACAACACAATAAACTAACACACACACACACACACACACACACACACACACACACACACACAATTTATGCATCAATGCATCAATTTTTATACATCTATTTAACCTAACCACACACACACACACACACACACACATTTTATACATCAATACATCTGTATTTATACATCAGTTTTTAATAGTATATATCAGTCTACCCTAACACACACACACACACACACACACACACAATTTATACATTAATACATCAATTTTTAAGCATCAATTTTTTTTTATATTTTACACATCAATCCAACCTAACCACACACACACACACACACACACACACACACACACACACACACACACACACACACACACACACACACACACAGACACACACACACACACACACACATAATTTATACATTAATTCCTTATATTATATATTATACATGGGTCTAACCTAACGACACCCACAGGTACTCACGAGGACGCCATGTACGGCACCAAACTGGAGACCATCCGTAAGATTCACAGTGAGGGACGCATGGCTATCCTTGATGTGGAACCCCAGGCACTGAAGATACTACGCACGGCTGAGTTTGCTCCCTATGTCGTCTTTATCGCCGCACCTTCCCTTCAAAACATGGCCGACGTGAGTAAAGGGAGTTGTTGTTATCAGTCTCTTTTGTATACGGGATTTTTTCTTCATTCGGGACTCTTTTCTTTCATAACAAAAAATTTGATTTCCACTGGTTCCTCCTCAAGCAAATAATTCACTCTGCATTCAAAGTAATCATTTACTCTGCCCTCATATTAACCCTTGTCTTTCCCTTCTAACTAATCCTCCACTCTAACTTCAGATTAATCCTCCATTCTACCCTCAAACTAATCCACCACAAATTAATCCTTCTCTCTACCTTCCAACTAACCCTCATCACTTGCTTCAGTACAACGGCAGCTTAGAACCACAAATTAATCTTTCTCTCTACCTCCAACTAACCCTCATCACTTGCCTGTTTCAGTACGACGGCAGCTTAGAACCACAGATTAATCTTTCTCTCTACCTTCCAACTAACTCTCATCACTTGCCCGTTTCAGTACGACGGCAGCTTAGAACGCCTTGCCAAGGAGTCTGACATGCTCAAACAACTGTATGGTCACTTCTTCGACCTGACCATCGTCAACAACGACATCGAGGAGACCATACGGCAGCTGGAAAAGTCCATCGAGACCATGAACGTCACGCCACAGTGGGTCCCTGTCTCCTGGATTTACTGACAGCCAGCCCCTCCCAGAGACAGCCCATCTGATTGTTATTGTTGTGGTACGTCGAGAGGCAAGGAGGCCAACCGACGACACCACCAACACCAACACCAACACCAACAACACCACCATCATCATCGGAGGTGATCGGGACACACTTACTTACTCTGTCTCCCTCTCTCACTCTCTGTCTGTCTGTCTCTCTCTGTCTGTTTGTCTTGGTTTCTCTGTCTTCTGTCTGTCTCTCTCTATATATCAATCACTCAATACTCTCTCTCTTTCTCTGTGTGTGTCACCCTCTGGCCTCCTCCTCCTCACACTTCCTCCCCATCCCTCTCTCAGTCAATTACCTCCAGCCAACCTTACCTCCTCGTCACTAGACATTTTCCTGTCTTTTTCCCTCGAATATTCCTCCATTTTCATCACCCTTTTTTCCCTCTCTATCAACTTCATATTCGCCCTCATCCCTCCCACATCTCTTTCTCCTATTTCCATCCTTTCTTTTCTCTCCTTACCTCCATAACCTCATCTTTCTCCTTCATCCCCTCCTCCTCTTCTACCTCATACATCCCCTCATTCTCCTTCTCCCCTTCTTCCTCTGTCTTTCCTTCCTCCTTTTTCTCCTTCCTACCTACACACATGATCTCTATCTACCCCTCACTAACTCTTATATATATTATAACCTCGTGACACTTTTGCTGGAGTGCGGTAAAATCAAACGGACTTTAGAGTGTGTTGTCTGTTGTTAAAGGAGATGGATGTAAAAAAAAAAAACATATATAAAAATCTTAAAAAAAAAAAATAATAATATATACGAACAACGGGAAATTTGTAGTGTGTGGATATCTCTTTAAAAAAAAAATAAATGGTTTGTAAGTTTGCACATTGATAATACTGGTGAGGTGAGGAAGGAGCCCAATACAGTGATACAAGATGGAAGGAAGTCAGGAGAGAGTGTTGTGTCATTTCATAGCCTATAAGTTGTGGCAGTGTGCTCAAAAAACTGTTGAACGTTTTGGATAGGTGTAAATTTGGTTAGGATACTCTTACTCTATTCTATAATTCGCTGGTCACACGTTAGTAGTATATAATTAATGAGTTTGATAGCTGCTATCTATAGTACGGTACTTTTCCTCTAGGTGTACAGGACAAATTTTTATGATATAGTCATGACAAATCATAAATTATGAAATATTTCCTTAATACTTATATTTTAAAATACACTGCCAGTCTGATGTATCAGTTATAAACCATGTTTTAACTGTATAATATTAAAGCATTATAAGGCCTACTTAATACTAATGCATCTTTGGATGAAATTAAAGATGAATTTCTTTAAGTACATTGTTGACAAGTGTAGAGTTAAAAAAGCAGGATAATTTTTTAAATGCACCTTATAAAGGATATTTATATTTCATAACCCATGGTATACTTAATTTTCATGCACCATCTATGTTATGGTAACATTCAGTCATCAATTCTTATCCTAGAGAGGCTGAGGTTTAATTCAGAAAACAAACCTAAACAACTCACTGTACTGTTGTGAAAAAAACAACAAACCAACCAACCTACCAACTAACCATTTGATGCATTTATTGTTGCTCCACTCACTGTTAACGTTACTCTCCTCTACAACACCTCACACAACCTATAGTTATTGGACACAACTTACTTATATTATGATGATGAGAGGTGATGGGTAGAAAGGTTAGGAGAAGGTGTGTGTGTGTGTGTGTGTATGTGTGTGTGTGTGTGAGCAGTAGTGTGAGGCAAGGACCAGGGTTAGTCTCTTGGGAGTGGCTGACAAATTAGAACAGGCAGCTGACAACTTGAACCTGTGGCTGACAACTTGGAACTGGCAGCTGACAACTGCTTAGACTGGCAGCTGACGACTTAGAACCCTCAGCTGACAACTTAGACAAGCGGCTGACAACTTTGAACCCGTGGCTGACAACTTAAACCGACGGCTGACGATCAACTTAGTCGTGTGTCTTGTCTCGTACCAGTTGTTGTTGTTGTTTGTTGACGACAGTGACTGAAGGCAAGTTAAATAGCGGCGGTGGCGATGGAGGGAAGTGCCAGTGGTGCGGTGTTGTCATTGGTACAGTACATAATGGTGTCACTGCCAACACCAGAACACACGCCGCCAATACAGTGAAAGTTGTTGTTGTTTACACAGTGGGAGTGGCAGGTAGACAGACTGTATGTATGTATGTAATGGTAATTAATTAATCCCCCCACATAGACTGGTGGGAGACTGTATGTAAAGTAACTGATCTCCAGGACTGAGTGACCGGTTAGTAATATGAAGTGGACTTAAGACTGTAAGGTGATATGGCAAGCAAGCAAACAAACAAGAAAGCACAATAAACTTGACAACTGGATACTTTGTAAAATGCTTAACTCAAGGCATTTGTCTGTTAATATTGATACACTGTAATAGTCTCTTTACACCTTGAGTGAGGAGAGCTGTGTGTGTACACTTATAAATATTGTTTTATAAACAAGTAAAGGTTGAACCAGTTGTTCCTTGTACATGGAATTTAATTAATTGTTATATAGTTGCAGTGAAGATAGTCAGCCAGTTTATGCTACTGTGAGAATGGTAACACTTACTTCAAGGGGGGCATTCTTTTGATGGTCAGTAATATTTTTTTTCTTTTTTTTTTGTAGGACTATTGACTCCTCTAAACTATACCACAAAACAAATCCCCCTATTTAGTACCATTAAGGTCGTCTGTTTCCAGGCATAGTTTGGAGGAATGAGTAGCTCTCCTCTAATTCACCAACAAGAGATTCTCCCCTCTCAAGGCTATCACCCTCGCCCCACACCCTCACTCACTCACTCACTCACCAGGATTCAGAGTATTGGTGGTGGTGGTGGTGAGGGAGGGGAAGTCATCTGAGGTTTGGCTGTAGTTGGTTCCTTGTGAATGTATTGTACACTGTGATGGTCAGTGATTAGATGACCTACACTAATTTTTACTCATGCATTTAAGACGTAATTTACACACATGTATTTAAGATGTAATTAACACACATGCATTTAAGACATAATTTTACATACATGCATTTAAGAAGTAATTTACAAACATGCATTTAAGACGTAATTTACACACATGCATTTAAGACTTAATTTACAGTACACACATGCATTTAAGACTTAATTTACAGTACACACATGCATTTAAGACATAATTTACCCACATGCATTTAAGACGTAATTTACACACATGCATTTAAGATGTAACTTACACACATGCATTTAAGATGTAACTTAAACACATGAGATGGAAACAGTTTTAGTTATTTGATGCGTTGGTGGTAAATGTCAACACCAACTAACTCCATTTCATACACCTTTCTCACACACAATTGCTCCTTAAACACACGCGTGGGAAAGGGGTTGGGTTACTGGATGCGTTGGCGGTATATGACGACACCAACCAATGCCATTATTTTCATACAACTAAATTACAAGCAATATAATTCAGCAATAACCAACTACAGAACTACCATGCCATAATTTGTGTCAGAACGAGATGCAAATGAATGGATTTATCACCGGATTTGACCCCCCCCCCTCAACCCTCTCCCCCCCCTCAACCCTCTCCCCCCCCTCAACCCTCTCCCCCCCCACACACACAAAGGGAGGGTGTGTAAATGAATGGGTATATCTCCGAATTCGACACCTCCCCTCCCTTAACCCCCCCCCCCAACACAGAAAGGGAGGGTGTGAAAATGAATGGGTTCAACATCCCCCCTCCCCTCTTCCCTCCCCCCCACATTAATGGGTATATCTCCGGATTCAACACCACCCCCTCAACCCCCCACACACAAAGGGAAGGGGTGTAAATGAATGGGTATATCTCCGGATTCGACACCCCCTCCCCTCTCCTCCTCCTCCCCCCACACACTCTAAGGGAGGGTGTGGTAGCGAGTGTGTGTATAAGCCTCTTTGGTACTGTGTGTATATTTCTGGTCGTTTGCTAACCTTGTTTTATACTATTCATAGGTTTGTACTTCTAAGTTTGAGGAGTGATGGTGAAGCTGTAAGGAAATTAGTGGTGAGTCTGGGGTGTATGTACCTCTCACTATACTGTACTCTCACTACACTGTACTCTCACTATACCACTCTTACAATACTGTATACCTTTCACTACACTGTACTCTCACTACACTGTACTCTCACTACACTGTACTCTCACTACACTGTACTCTCACTACACTATACCTCCCACTACACTCTACCTCTCACTACACTATACCTCCCACTACACTATACCTCCCACTACACTATACCTCTCACTAAACTATACCTCTCACTATACTATACCTCCCACTACACTATACCTCCCACTACACTATACCTCTCACTACACTATACCTCTCACTAAACTATACCTCTCACTATACTATACCTCTCACTATACTATACCTCCCACTACACTATAGCTCTCACTACACTGTACCTCTCACTACACTACTCTCACTACACTGTACTCTCACTACACTGTACTCTCACTACACTGTACTCTCACTACACTATACCTCTCACTACACTATACCTCTCACTACACTATACCTCTCACTACACTATACCTCTCACTACACTATACCTCTCACTACACTACTCTCACTACACTGTACTCTCACTACACTATACCTCTCACTACACTATACCTCTCACTACACTACTCTCACTACACTGTACTCTCACTACACTATACCTCTCACTACACTATACCTCTCACTACACTATACCTCTCACTACACTATACCTCTCACTACACTATACCATCCAATGGGGCAGTTCGGAAAAATTGCATCAAAACCCAAAAGAGAAAATGAAACTCCGAAAAGAAATTAAAAACTAAATTACCTCCAATGATGGTCTGTGTTTACTGGTGTTCCCCTGTTAACATTCATAATTGTAATCCATTATTCCTTCATGAGTTGAGAGTACAGTTGTGTTTGTCTAAAATGTGAACGGAGGCAGCATTATTTTGGTATTTAAAATGTGAACGGAAGAAGCATTTGGTATTTAAAATGTGGACAGAGACAGCATTTGGTGTTTAAAATGTGAACGGATGAAGCATTTGGTATTTAAAATGTGGATGGAGGCAGCATTTGGTATTTAAAATGTGGACAGAGGCAGCATTTGGTATTTAAAATGTGGACAGAGGCAGCATTTGGTGTTTACATTGTGCTAGGAAGGAGCATTTGGTGTTTTGAGAAATCTTCCAAGAGGGTTTAAAAAAATATTATATGATTCATGCACTTTTACACAAGAAAAATATAAAAATGCTCTCTTTGTCTTAGGCATTCTCTAGGTACTGTAACATTATTATCTTGTATTATTTTTATATTTTTCCACCTGTAGATGCATCCCTCATTTGACCACCATACACTGCTATATGTAAAAGTCAAATTAGGAGGCTTCTGTAATCTGAATGTACTTATACGCAAACTGTGTTAAGGGGGACATTATTATGGTGTGGATAAGATGATGAGCTACTGATTCCTTCAAACCAATCCGAGGAAACAGGTTAAGGGGGTGCGGGAGTAGGGGACAGGCTGGGCGGGTGCGGGAATAGGGGGACAAGCTTGGGGTGGGTAGAAAGCCTGTCCCCTATTCCCGCAACCCCCTAACCCCCCCCAAGCCTGTCCCCCTACTCCCGAACTGCCCAAAACCCCCCGCACCCACCTAAACCCCTCCAAGACTGTCCCCCTATTCCCGCACCCCCTTAATACCTCAATAATGAGTAGGGATTTTGTTTTGTTGTACAGTTTGAGGGATTAGGTAACACCCTAATTTGCTGACAACAAGGGACTCCCGACTCCTCCAAACTATCCAAAGAAACAGACTGATACCTCACAAATGAGTAGGGAGTTTGTTTTGTTGTATAATTTGAAGCAGCAATCCGTGGCCCCAACAATTTGCTGACAACAAACAATTTTCCCTTTACTTACTTCAGGGGGTGTAGTAGTGCTGGCAAATCTGGAGCAACTGATTCCTCCAAACTATTCCAAGCAACAGGACACCATTATTATTTATTGGCAATTGACCCTGTTTCGTGGCATATTAAGGAGGAATCAGTAGCCTCCTCCAATGTACCCAAAGCATACAACCCTCTTAACACTGGTTGTGGTAAAGTACTGCCCTAACCAAGTCATGTTTTCATACCACTTTATACCTGATCCCACAGTTTGTAAACATTGTGGGTTTGTTGGATGGATTACTGTTAACTAAAGAAAACAATAATTGAGTAGATATAGAATGATCAAGTCTTTTTCTTGTTGAACATTTGAATATCAGGAAAAACAGCTATAGGTGAGGGAGGAGAAACAATAGTTACTAGTATATAAACTACTAGTAAATAAATGGGGTACAGTGTTACAGCAGAGCACCGCAGTTTTGTGAGGACTGGTTCCTGCATTTGCCATGTATTAATGGTTCCTCGTTTATTAATACTGTTCTTATATTTTTATGAAGAATCATTATCTAGCTAAATATTATTCTCTTAAGCTAAGGTAACTCAATTAGACTATATTATATATTAAGTAAACATGGTAAAACACCTTTTCTTACCAATAGAGCATTTGGGAGTTCTGTAAAAAGTATATTAGGCTTATGTTAAAAAATAATATTCTCCATTTTGCTCTGATTATGGTCGGTTGAAAATGGTTTAAAAGGTCAGCGTTTATTGTGACTTTTGGTGACGATATTTTGAATCTGTTGAGGTGTGTGTCAGTCATGAGCGATAGCGGAGAGCTCAGATGGATTGCATTTCTCTGTAAGGCACTGTAGGTTGAAAATAAATAAGGTGTAGTCGTGAATAAGTAACAACAATGTATGAGGAGGAAGAGGCCTTTATTGACCATGTTTCACCACTGCTTTTTTGACCTGAAGAAGCACTAAATAAAAATTGTCTGGTCAATAAAGCCTCCTTAATCTTGATATGGTGTTGTTCCTTACCCATTGTGTCAAGCTAATGCATATTTTTACTCAAGGTGTAGCCATGTTTGAAAACTCCTCCCATCCTGCTATGTTTGAAAATAATAATGTAGTACCTTCCTGCATCTCTGTCATACCCTCCCTGCTGCATTACTATACTTCTATTTCCCCCATACTGTACTGTACTAAAAATGTCATCAAGTTGTGGTGCTCTGGTGTAGTTTCCATGAGGACAATGTGGCCTGCTTGTGGAAAAATGAGACTGTAGTCCTGACGGTGGTGTTTCTCTTCAACACTCCAGTCTTGTTTGTTGCAGGTAAAGGCTGAAGCAAAGGCAAGTGTGGGTGTATGGGTGTGTGGTTTGCCTCATGGTGAAGTGAGAGACGAGAAAGAGAGAGAGAGAGAGAGCAAGAGAAGTGGTGTGTCCCCTCCCTTTTTAGCAAGATTTTAACCACTTGCTGTATGCTACTAGTGTATGTGTTTCTTGGCCACTGTGAGCGGTGGGTACCTCTTCCTTTTAATTTATTGTTTTACTCGAACCTGCTTAGGACCGTAGGTGTTCCGAAACAAGAGAAGGACTACTATACAAATTAGCAGAGAATGCCATACGGGTACAAAGAATACTAGGTTACTACTAATTGTCTTCACTTATTAAGGGCATTCACAGAAGCTGCTACGACTTCCTGGCTTGTTCTGTGGTGGGGGGCGTGGAGTTCAAAATAACCCACAGCAAGTTGGAAGGTCTTAAGAGGGCCGTTTGTCATGTGTGTCAATACTCAGCGCTATTCCTTGTGCTCAGTGTGAATTCTTGTGCTCAGTCCTCCTGTTGGTGTTTCCTGTATTTTCTGTGACTTGATAGCCAGTTGTTTAGTGTGGGAGACTTTCACACATTTAGTAGTAGTGTCAATTTCTGATGTCTGTGAGTACGAATCGGTTTATAGGAATCGAGAATACTGCATCGGTTTCTGTGAACGAAAACTAATAATAGAAATTCTCGTTTCCACAGTACGTCTCACACACATGGGATATTTTGACACATGGCTGTAGAGGAAAAGACACAGAATTGACTTTAGAGAAAAATATGGTAAATTGACTTAGCATTACACAGTACTGAGCTGGTCAAGTGAGAGTTTCATTTGATGTGTTATTAACTGGTCAATAAACTATTAAACCCTCATTTGACCTTGTGGCTGACTGGCACATCATATAAAACTGGCTGGGGTTATTTTGACATACGCTCCTCATATTCCTGTTACTTACTTAGGTCAGAATTCTGAAACGGCACCTAAGATGTTGGCTCTGTGTGTCTGTATTCAGTCAAAATTTTGTGTTGCTGTGTGTGTGGTATAGTAGGAATATATAACTGACTACACTACATAATTTGAATACTTAAAAGAGTAGAATATATATATATGTACATAAGAAATGGAAAATACATCCCTCCTTAGGTAATGTATTTGAATTCAGTCTAAGCAAAGCAGGTTAATTGACATTGGAAGGCAGTAATAACTATAATTCTTGTTTGGTAATTTTATTAGATCTAGAGGCTACATATATTGCAGGACAATATTCAAAGGACTATATTGTGATATAAATAAGAGCCCCCACATAATAATAATAATAATAATAATAATAATAATAATGATAATAACAACTAACCACTGTACTAGAAATTAATGGGTTTTGTAATCAAATGGGATGAATTGTTGTGACTAGAGAGTGAATCTTTTGTAACGTCTTATGCGTTAAAGGGATAGTATACTTTTTGGGTACATTGGAGCGCCGTGATTCCTCCAAAGTATGACTAGAAACAGGACCAGATTACCAAAAATAATGGTGGCCTGTTGCCTGGACTAGTTTGGAGGAATCATTATCTCCAGATTCCTCAACAGTGTACTACCCCCTTTATAAGTAATGTATTGTTATGGTGACAACGTATGTTATGGTGACATACACACATACATATGGTGATATCATACGTTATTGTGACAATGTATGTTATAGTGACATCATGCGTTATTGTGACAATGTATGTTATTGTGACAATGTATGTTATAGTGACAATGTATGTTATTGTGACATCATACATTATTGTGACAATGTATGTTATTGTGACATCATACATTATTGTGATATCATACGTTATTGTGACAACGTATGTTATAGTGACATCATACGTTATAGTGACATCATACGTTATTGTGACATCATACGTTATTGTGACAACGTATGTTATAGTGACATCATACGTTATAGTGACATCATACGTTATTGTGACATCATACGTTATTGTGACATCATACACTTAAGATGGTAAATTTTCTCCCACATGCCAAGATGTTATTGACACCTGAGTTGGTAACACTGTGTAGGGGAGGAGTCATTGTAGGTGAAACATGGTGTAGGTCCATATGCAAGAATATCCATGGTGTTGATGTTGGTGTGGTACTGGTACGATGGCACTGTTGTGTGTCTGTGGAGGCTTCGTACAGTCGGCAGAAGAAATACGACCCGCTTAGCCCGAGTGAGAGAAACTTGGTGATCTGGTAACACTGTATGAGAGTTGAAAAGTATGGTTTAAATGGTAATGATCTCTAGTACTAACCAATTATACCATATTTGTCAACTTTCATACAGTGTTACCAGATCACCAGGCTCTTCTCACTAGAGCTGAGCGGGACGAATTTCTGTTGCCAACTGTACAACGCCAATGTCAATACCACTGATATAATTTTCTTGCATAAACCCATTTGTTTCACCAATATTGACTTCCCCTCCAAACAGTGTTACAACCTACACTGACTTTCCTCTAAGCAGTGTTGCAAGTTCACGACACAAACATCTAGGTACAGTTATGGTCAAAAGTCTA
>JAWQEG010003625.1:40000-55000 GCA_033782935.1 Petrolisthes cinctipes | reverse complement strand
AACAGGCAGGCAACATGAGAATCCAATGACTACAACCACACATACACACAGCAAACTAGATGACTGTGCAATCATTAAATTTGCCACACACTAGCAAGAAGACTGAGCAGTCACCACACATTATCATGCATCACTGGAGTCTCGCTCCAGAACAGGTGGAGTGTGGACGTACTCGTGGCGCTCTGCCTCCATTCTCGTTTGTGTTGATGTTTGTGTTGTTTTGGAGCTCTTGTTTGTGTTGTTTGTGAGTTCTTGTTTGTGTGTTGTTGTTTCTGTGGTGTTGTTTGTCTGTTGTGGTTTCTTCTTTGTATACCAACTCCTTGCCCTCGTCCAACCTTCCTGCTTTTGCCCCGAGAGATGCCTATGTCAAACTCTCCTTCTCTGGAAACTCATCTATGGACACAAAGCTGCGTTGGTTGTCTGATGTCAACAGGGCCTTCCAGTTGCAGCGTGAACTAGCTGAAGTCAAGATGGCTGCTGTCACCTCCCGGTTTGTCTACATCTCTAGGAAGCGTCAGGACATCATTGATAGAGTGAAGGCTGGTGAATTTTTATCTCTGCCTCTCATTCTTGAAGACTCACCCGAGAGACCTCGTAAGTTCCCCAGCTACATCCTCACCCGTTTTCCTATTGATGTTGACCCGAAACTTGCCAAAGGATACCCTGGTGTGTACTCTGCCCATCGTTTTTTCCAAGATGGTTCCCCCATTAGCCGTATTGTTGTTGTCTGGAGTCAACCCGATCCACCTCCAAATGAGATTTCCTTTGATTTCCTCCCTTGTCTTCCACCGTGTGAGGTGAGGAAACTTCATAATGACCAGCCTTGGTGCTACAGGTGCTGGGGAGTTGGGCATATCTCCCGGTACTGTTCTGCCAGGCCGAAGTGTGCATGGTGTGCTTCCGACCATGATTCCAAGACGTGTCCTGTCAGGGGTGAACCATCACGTCCTGCTGCCTCCACCTCTGAGCCCTCACCTCCTGAAGATACGTCTCGATGGAAGTGTCCACGATGCCTTCAGCCAGGGGTTAACGTGTGGCATGGATGTACTCGACGTAAGGTCCAGGCTCGTGTCTCTACTATTGCTCCGCCTCCACCACCACCACCACCACCACCACCACCTCCCCAGTCTGCTCCTCCTACCAGCCCTGCCTCACCTCCAGACCTGGCCCTCCGCAAGTCTGTTGCTACCCTCATGGCACGATGTACGGCTCTCGAAAACCGCTTTTCTGCCCTTGAAGCCAGGATTGATGGGCTAGTTGCCGCTCAGGCTGCCAATGACTCCAAACTCTCCACCTTGGTCGAGGCTCAGCAGGCCATCATCTCAACTGTCACTACCCTTACCGAAAAGATGGATACTGTTGCATCTCGCCTTGAAAAGCTTTTCGAGTCAGTCCCTTCTCCTGGTCCATCTTCTTCTCCAGGTCGCTCATCTGCCCCCACTCACTGGACCTCTACCTCCAAATACAGAGTTTGCTAGTGATTGCCGGCTGGATGTCATCTCCTGGAATGTATGTGGTATCACCAGTTATGCTAAGCTCACTCAACTCAAGGCCTATGTTTTTCGTCATCATCCCAGTGTTATTTTTCTCCAGGAAGCATTTCAAGGACGGCCGCTCACTGCTGGGCAAGCTCTTCCCCTCTCAGGTTATGTGCCATATGTTCATCTGGTAAGGAATGGTCTCCTGACTTACATACATAGCTCCTTGCCACATCGCCTTCTCCGTACCTCCACTGATCCTGACATGACCTTTCAGCTATTTGAGGTTCTACCTGGGAATGGAGTACTCCAACTATGTAATGTCTATTCTGCCCCAGCTAGACTCACTCTTGAGGCTCTTCCTTCTCCAACAGTGCGTGGTATGGTGTATATGGGAGATTTTAATGCTCGGCATTCTGATTTGGGTGATGGTACTGGCTCTATTAATCGTAATGGTGTTCGTCTCCTTTCATACATCCGCAAGCATCATCTGACACACTGGGACACTGGTGGTGCCACTCATTGCCGGGGAGGTACTCTGGATTACATCCTCTCATCTGGCCTGATAGCATCTCAGGTCCAGTGCTCCTCCGTGCCAGACTTATTCTCTGATCACATTGCTCTTCGGTTTCATTATTCTCTACCTGCTGGGTCAGGTGCTTCAGCCACTCGTTTGCGTATTGCTGTGCCCCCTAAATATTGCCCGACTTACATCTTATTTATGGCCCATGTATTCCCTACATTTGACATATCATCAGCTGAACAGTTGTACTCTGATCTTGTATCTGCTACTCATGACTTTTATAGGCTATACGTCTCCCGGCCACACCTCCAGCATCGTCATACTGTCCACTCCTGGACGCTGGATGCACGTATACAGGAGGCAAAGGAGGAGGCTGAACGTGATGGCCTATTGTTTCAAGCCAACCCAACCCCTGACCTACTCCATCGTTACCAGATGTCTAGGGACGCTTTAGTTGCCCTGAAGGATTGTGCTCACACTGAGTCTTGGCAGCGGTTCACGGACAGCATCAACCAGCAAACAAGTGTGGCTTCTATGTGGCACCTCATCCGTCGGGTTGTTAAAAAGACACCTGCCACTGCTCGTCATCACACTCCTGCCGACTATGCCAAACAACTTTTCGATGCCTGGTCAGAACAATCTACCCCAGCCAATCTACCCATCCACATACAAGATGCACTCGCTTCCCGTGCTGCAGTCCATCGGCTACGTCTAATGTCTGCTCTGTTACAAGATGATGACGATGATGCAGAGGAGATAACTGAGGAGGAGTTGCACCATGCTCTCTCTCGGAGTAGAGCTTCTTCCCCTGGTGATGATAATATTACTTATGCTGTGCTGCGCCTACTTCAACAAGTTACTGGGAACCCTCTACTTTGACTGTACAATCTTTGTCTTCGTGACGGTTGTGTACCACGAGCCTGGACCAGCAGCACAATAAAACCCATCCCTAAGCCCGGCACTGCTAAGTTCAAGCCTATTTCCCTTACTTCCTGTTTCTGTAAGGTTATGGAGAGAATCATACTCAATCGTCTCATGTACAGACTGCAGGATCGCCTTTCTCCATGGCTGTTTGGTTTCCTTCCCCAGCAGAGCACACATCACTGCCTAGTCGACCTGTACTCTCGCCTTTCCAGGGACAGTGTGGTGGCCTTCATTGACCTTCGAAGTGCCTTCGATGTTGCTAATAGAGACGTCATTTTGGATCAACTGGTTGACTTTGGGATAAATGGTAATCTACTACGGTGGATTCGGGGCTACCTGAGTAACAGGACCTCCTGTGTGTTTTTCAGTGGTGTACTCAGTTCTTTGCGCAGTTTTCATCTTGGTACGCCTCAAGGTGGTGTTCTCAGCCCATTGTTATTTAATATTCTGATGCATCGGTTGCTCACTTCTCTCCCTGATATTCCTGGAACTACAATTACGTGCTATGCTGATGATATCTGTGTTCATTCTACCTCACCAAGGGATCTCCAGCGGTTTCTTGACTCCTTCTCTGTGGCCTCCTCTCACTGTGGCATTATTGTCTCCCCAGATAAGAGCAGAATATTCACCTGCTGCCTTCCTCAAGCTCAGCCAGTGTTCACCATTGGATGGACTGTCATTCCCATGTGTTCCCATGTGGGTGCGGCAGTCAATATGTGGCCAATTGTCCCTGCCAGACCTCAAGACCATCCCATTGTCCAGGACTTATTGGGTCGTCTCCAGCGCCGACTTACACCACTTCAATGGCTATCTAACAACTCCTCGGGCATCTCCATCCCAGTAGCCAGGACCATCTATATTGCTTTTATCGGTTCAGTTGTTGATTACCTTTCCCCTGCTTTGATTCAACTTCCTAGGGCTACTCTGGAAACTTTAGAAAAATTTCAGAATAGAGCAATGAGAATAATTCTCGGCTGTCCAATGTCGACCAGGATAGTGAACATGCAGCGTGAGTTGCGTCTTCCCCCATTAATCGAGAGAATTTATTGTAATGTTACTTGCTTCACTGCCAAGTGCCTCCATTTCCCACATCTTTCACCCCATTACTCTCAGTTAGTCAGGACTTCTCTTAGACCAAACTACCCGGTCCCTCCCATACTGCCTGCTGGACGTACTCTTATAAGGTCTGTTTCCTCTATGCTCCGTAGTCTTAATATAGATATAATGGTTGCAGACGTCCTCCCAGGGCCCCCTCCATGGATGCTACCAACACCTGATGTGAGCTTTACACCTACTTCCAAATCGGAGCTGCCTTCTCTACAGCGGCAGTTGGCTCTGGAACACATAGAAACAGTGACTTCCTCCATCACAGATCCATACTGCCTCTACACTGATGGCTCATTGCAGGTTGTGCTGTTTTCTCGCATGACCTGGAGTCACCTCCAGGGGGCTGGGTTGGCCGTCGTCTCTGTAACTACTCTAGCTCAACATTGTGTGAACTGTATGCCATTCTGGATGCTGTTAGTCTTGTTTGTCAACGTGGAGTGAATGCTGCCATTTTTTGTGACTCCAAACCTGCCCTTCATTCCCTCTCTAGTGTTCAGCCCACACACTCTACTGTTATTCAGCAGATTTTATCGTTTTTGGCCTTATTGCGTCATCGTAACTTGACTGTCAAATTTTTATGGGTGCCATCCCATGTAGGTTTACGTCACAATGGTACAGTTGACAGACTCGCAAAGGAAGCCTGCCATCTGCCTCCTCGTGGTGCTGGACGTCCTCTCTCCCTGACATGTTACCTCTCTAAAGTCCGCTCCGCCGCTCTCCTCCCTGTACGGCGACGCAGGGATGCAGAGAGGCCCTTCAGCATCTCCATCACCCATTACGAGTCTGTCTGCCATCACAAATATTCCTACCGTCGTCGAGGTCTCATGGTTCAGAGGCACAATGTAGTCTCTGCTCGTTTGAGGCTTGGCTACCGGCCACCGTGGCAGGTTGCTGGGATGCAGGGTGAGCCTCCCTTCACTGAGTGTCGCTTGTGTTGAGCGCCTCGTGCTAACACTATAGAGCACTATTGCCTAGCCTGCCCCACTGTCCGACACTTGCTGCCCCAGGGCCTGCCACTTGATGTGGTTTGTCGACACCTGCTGAACCATCAGGTTCTGGAGGAACTTCTGGTGCGCCACCCTCGTTTTGGTGGATTTAAGTAGGTCATGATGTAAATATTTGTCTGTATGCTTGTGCTTCATTCTGTTATGTTTTTGTGATGTGTGTGTGTGTGTGTGTGTGTGTGCGCATGTGTGTGTGCTTGTGTGTGTGTGTGGTCATTGGGTTCTCGTGAGTCCCGCCTACCCTTGTGTACTGTTGTCTGCCTATTGACTGACGCTACAGTGCAATGAATTAAAAAAAAAAAAAAAAAAAAATATTGGACTTGTTCGTATGTTTGCAATACTGACCTCACCATAGTGTTTCAGGATCAGTTCGAAGCAGTGAATGGTTTTGTTATTCTATTTGTATGAGCTGTTGTTGTTATGATTTCGAAGCAGTGAATGGTTTTGTTATTCTATTTGTATGAGCTGTTGTTATGATTTCGAAGCAGTGTCGGGTACTAGTCCTCGCCATGTATAAATGCTTACAAACAAAATTTTAAGTTAAGAGTGAACTTTGCTTTTGTGAATACGGGCCCTGCTGAATTCTTACTATGGCTATTAGACTGTATAATATGTGATGTATATGTATGTCGAACTGTTAGTCTATACATCAACAGTAAATGGCTGATGTTGAAGACTTGACAAACTACCTTCTCCAAATCACCACTTTAGTCAGCAAACGAGTATTTAAGAGCGTCAGAGAGAGAGGGAGAGAGAATATAAAGTGTGAAGCAGCGGGTATATCATTCACAAACTCTTACTTAATAAATCTATCATGGTCAAGTTTGAAGGAATAATTAACACAGACGTATGAATGTCCACACCATTTATTCAGAGTAAAATTATTACGTTTAAAATTGAAAACTACAAGATGTTTTACCTTCAGATTCCCTGTTCAGTTGGCAGCCCAGGTGAGTAAAGTTACTGTATTTATTTATATAATTTTGATTGTTCTTGAGATGAGAAGCGAACTTATTAAACTGTAATAGAATACTGGAACCTAAAGTATGTGTACAGTATTGTTTTGTATATATAAATATTGATGGTGTATTGTTATCATAACGTAATTATGAGGCATTTATATACACTATGTGGCATCTATAGTGTGGGTGAGTCACGTGATATTGGGGGAGGGAGAGGGGGAGGGGGTAGGGGTAGGGGTATGAACCGAGGTAATGATGAACCTTTCACTTCAGTAAGGCTTACACTCACTCACCACCAGCCCCCAGTGACAGTCTTCAGTGTGTTCTGACTCCTGCCCCAGTTGTGTTCGTAGTGGTATGTATTCCCTATCATACACTAAGGGGGTTCAAAGTGTGTGTACTATCAAAGACAAAAGTGGTGTCGTTGTCCTGTCAGATGATTTCATATAACCGGTGAAACATAATGAAAACCCCACCACAATAACATCCATGCCCAGTATGGTTAGCTCTTTACCATATGTTTCCACCAAATTTAAGGTGGTAATTCGCTTTTGTTACATTGGAGCTCCTCGATTCCTCCAAAGTATGACAGGAAACAGGAGCAGAAGAGCAAAAATAATGGTGTTCTGTTGCTTGGAATAGTTTGAAGGACTCGGTTGCTCCAGAATTACCAACACAAAACTTCCCCCTTAACGACACGACTTTTGTCTTTGTTAGTACCGTTGGCTCCACTTCCTCATTTACCAGATTCATGATGTGAGCCACTAACTACAGAGTGAAATGGAAAGGAGGTTTGGGTTGGATAGGGAAAGCTTCAACAGTGATCGAGTAATTTTATTGAGGGAGAGAATTATTTCGGTAAGCACCTGAGGTTATAAAGCAACAGAGCCGATTGTCACCTTATTAATTTAAGTTATCTTCTGGTGTCGAAATACAAGTTTAAAATTAATGCTACATTCCATAGGATTTGTTTAAGCATAGAAAATTGATACCAAATTTATGTAGCAATAGAATTCACACATCAGCAATTACTAATGATTTAATGTTTGCCATATTAGTGAGTGATGTAGAAATTCTTAGCCAGCCGGTTACTCTGAAAGGGAGGTGGAGTAATCATTACAATAACATCATTAAACTTAACGGTGTTGTCTGTGCTCCTTCCATGATTATGTATTACCCTGATAGTGTCATCCATCCGAGTTTAATATCTAGGTCAAACTTACAGACGCCAGTATCAGTAAATTAATTACCAGTGAATTAATTACCAGTGAATTACCAGTGTCAAAGTGAGTTAGTGTCACTCTCCCCAATCCAATCCCTCTATCCATCTCACTCGGTAATAAGTGGTTCGGTTCTCATGATCACACGTGGTTCGGGATTCAAATTTCTGGCTTGTTCAACTTTGGCAACGCTATGTGGTAAACGCGAAAGTGGAGCAAACTGTACACTAATTAGCAATTACATAGTCTCTGGGTATCATACTAAAGGTTGTATTGCTTTAGTGATGACAATTGTTTGTGTGGATTAAAGCTGTACAATACAAAGTTTCTGACAGCAAGATTAAGTGTGTCAAAGTGGGGGTACAGCCACAATCAAATATCCACCAACACTTTCCTTCCATCATAGTAAATATCTTGGTAATAAAAAACACATGTATTATTTTGCAGCACCTCATAATAATAATTGAGGGGGTTGCTTGAGTTGACGTAAGGTGTTTTTGTATGATGATTTTTTGATATACTAATTTATTTGCACAATGGAAGGAATGTGTCTGTGGTTATTTGATTGTGGCTGTATATTAAATAGCAAATACTATACATGGTTTCTGGGAGCAATAGCAATGTGTGCTCTGCGGCCAAAACACCAGTGAAGAGTAATCAATATTGTTGTTTACCTAAGAAAGGAAAGGACAGGTAAGCCAATACCGTTAATATATTCCCTTAATTAATTGTTGTCTGGAGTTGAAAGGATGTAAATTGGTCATGGTGGTGGTAGGGTGTAGTTGTTCGTTGAATTGTGTGATTAGATATGGAAATTGTTTGTGGAAATAATAGTGATTTTATTGCCTCTTTAAGTTTTATTTAGCATAGTTTTGTTTTTTTAAGTTTTGGAGTTTTAGCGTTATGTATTTTTAATAATCATGGTGGTAGGGTATAGCTGTTCGTTGAATTGTGTGATAAGAATGGAAATGTTTTGCATAAATAATAATGAATGTATTCTATTGCCTCGTTCAGTTTATTTAGCATAGTTGTTCTGTTTTGTATGGATGAGTGTATTAATTCTGTGTTAATTTCAGGTAAACTCGGTGGAAGGATATGAGGTTTGTTTACTGGAAGACTGGAATATCCAACGACTCACTACTGGTTAACACACACACACACAGCTGAGGACGCCACACACACGTACACACAGCTGAGGACGGCAAACACACACACAAACACACAGACGCACAGCTGAGGACGCCATACACACAAACACACACATAGAGCTGAGGCCGACACACACACACACACACACAGACAGACGTACAGCTGAGGACGACACACACACACACACACACCCACCACTGGTTAACTCGTACACACACACACAACACCACAGAGCTGAAGACGATACCCACGATACGTTACGTCACTTGCCAACAGAACACGAAGGGTGAGTGTTACGTTATTTTTTATGTTATTTGTGTTGAGAATAATGAGATGTATTTTGGGAGAACTGAAGTCATTGTAGCTCTCCAAACAACGCTACAAAACAGAATTCCCTTCACTTCAGTAATCTGTTGAGTAGCAATGTTCTGAGGACTCGGTAGACTCCAATTCACTCAGAAGTAATCTTATGATATACTTTATGTACAGCCACAATCAAATGTCCACCGACACTTACCTTCCATCGTAGTAAATATCTTGGTAATAAAGAACAACACGTGTATGATTTTGCAGCACCTCATAATAATAATTGAAGGGGTTGCTTGAGTTGACATAAGGTGTTGTATGATTATATTTTGATATGATACTGATTTATTTGCACAATGGAAGGAAAGTGTCGGTGGTTATTTGATTGTGGCTGTACATTGGAGTGCCTTGATTCCTCCAGAGTATAACAGGAGACAGGACCGGATTAACAAATATAATGGTGGCCTGTTGTTAGTTGGTTGAAATAGTTTGGAGGAATCAGTTGCTCCAGATATACCTCTGTTTTTCACGGTGGAGTAAATGATTCCTCCAAACTATTCCAGGCAACAGGATACCATTATTTTTCTTCATCTGATTCTGTTTCCTGACCTACTTTGGAGGAACTAAGGTAATCCAAAGCACCAAAATTTTACTATCTACTCAAGCCAACCCAAAGTTTATAATATAATTTGTAAAAACTATCTTCCCTCACAAAAAAGATTCCCGTAAGATTAATTATTATTTGTCTTTGGTGATGGGAACAGTATTAATAGGCTAAGGGTTTTGGCGCCCCTTTGAACCAGATATATATATAAATTTAGTCTCTTCCCATGTTCCTAGTTTCCTGTGGGTTTTGGCGCCCATTTGAACCAGAGCAAGATCATTTTTTGTCTCTAAAACACCATCCCTAGATTACTTTTTCGTTCATGCTGGTTCCAATACTTTTTTTGCCGACTGTACAGCCACAATCAAATAACCACCGACATTTTCCTTCCATCGTGCAAATAAATTCAGTATATCAAAATATAATTCTACAACACCTTACGTCAACTCAACCCCCTCAATTATTATTAAGGGGTGCTGCAAAATCATACACTTGTTCTTTATTACCAAGATATTTACTACGATGGAAGAAAAGTGTCAGTGGATATTTGATTGTGGCTGTACATCCTACCGTGTGTCCTGGGTATTTCATAATGCTCTAGTTTCATTTAATCTTCGAACAAGACACTACCATTTAAATATTACTAAAGTTATAATTAAATGTGAATTCAGTATTTGTTATTATTATTGTTTCAGGTAGTGAAGGACTGAGGCAGTAGCTGGAGTGACTGGATCAACATTGAGACAATAGTGTGACATCATCAACACCACCACCTGTGAAGAATTGGATAGTGCAGCCTTTTGGGGACGGAGTGAGCATCTGGACTGACCACATCGAGACAGGAATAGCACTGGTGTGGCATCAATAACACTTGTGGGGAATGAGATGGTTTGGCCTTTTTCGGGGGCTGATAATACAGAGGCAGCATCTGGTCCGGTATTCACAAAAGCAAAGTTCACTCTTAAGTAAAATATTTTTATGGTAAGCGTTCATTCATATAATATACTAGGACTTGGAAGTCTAAAATGTTTTGTCCTCATGTGTAAAACTCTCGGGACACTTGTATGAAAATAAAATGAGTAAGGATTTTTATCTTGACTTTATTATCCAGAATTTTAAAATTGCTGACAATTTATCGAGCTTAGATTTTTTAATGGCTTCTACCTTGACATGATCATTACTAGACTCGAGCTCAATGGGACTAATTTCCGCCTATCACCCATAGTGGTGGGCATTCATTAAGGCAGTCATTTATATTTATAGGAGTGTTCCACTCTTCTCTGATCTTGGAGAAGGTGGCAGGCAGCTCCTCCCGGCTGCCTGCCACTCCCCTCCATGTTGGTGTTGGAACTGGTGTCAGGGTCCTGTACGGAAGGTTCAGGTGTTGTTGATTGAGTGGGCAAGGCAGCATTAACCGGCGACAGGGGTGGTGCTTCCTCTCTGCACCTCCCTCGTCGTGCGGACTTGCTGCCTCGCTTCTTGATGGTTGTAGATCAGGAGGAGGTCAGAGCCCTTCTGAAGCTAAAGCAACAGCAGTCTTGGTGCAGACGGTGACGATGTCTGTTGCTGCGGTGGTTGGGCGTCAGCAGTCTTCCTCCCACGGGCATGGAGTGAGCCTAGGACCTGCCCACCATCAGATCCCGCTACGTTGGTAGCCTCCACGCCCTTCCTCCACAGTGAAGGACACCTCCTCTCCGTCCCCCAGTAATGAGGTGGTGGCAGCAGAGAGAAGGATGCCTCCTGTGGACCAAATAATCTCGCTCGTCAGAGGTTACGAAGCCATAGCCCCTCAAATTGTTAAAAACCACTTCACCCTGCCAACAAGACGGTCGGCAGTAGGTGTTGTCAGGGCTATGATGGCTGGTTGTAGAATCGCCGTCTCCGCTGGCGACTCCGCATCAGATAGGTGTGTTGTGTGTGTGTACACCTGTGAAGAAGAAAAAAATGCTAGTTAGTGAATATGACAAACCTCCATTAAGGACCCTGTAATGTAGTCAGAAAATTGGAGGTAAGTGAGTCCTTCAAACACTGCCACGAAACACCATCTACAATGAAGGAGCTTGTTTCGTGGCATAGTCAGGAGGAATCAGAAGCCAATTTTCTCACAGGGTTAAGTTTATACAGTACATGTACAGTCGTGGTCAATAAGTCATCCACATTGAGGTGACTCATGTAAATTCTTGACAGCTTCCCAATAAATAGTTTAAGTACAATTGTTTAATAAATTCACTACAAGCATCTACTCACTATTCAAAGCAACAACATTACAAAATAAGAACGTGAAAATATTACAGCAATATATTGAAATTACTCATATGTGGAAGATTATTATTGACCAAGTTATGTACCTTGCACTAGCTATCAACCTCAAACTTTTTAACAACCTCTTTGAATTAAGTTGTTTAAGGGGGAAGTTTTGTGTTGGTAATTCTGGAGCAACTGAATCCTCCAAACTATTCCAAGCAACAGAACACCATTATTTTTGCACTTCCGGTCCTGTTTCCTGGCATACTTTGGAGAAATCAAGGCCCTGTGATGTAGTCAGAAAATTGGAGGTAAATGAGTCCTTCAAATATTGCCACGAAACACCACCTATTGGGAAGGAGCTTGTTTCGTGGCATAGTCAGGAGGAATCAGAAGCCTCCATTTCTCATACACGATCACAGGGTCGTTAAGGGGATAATTAGCTTTTTTTTTCATTGGAGTGCTTTAATTCCTCCAAATTATGCTAGGAAACAGGACCAGATGAACAAAAATAATAGTATTCTGTTTCTTGGAATAGTTTGAAGGAATCAGTTAAAAAATAAAAGACTGCCTTGACTGGAGTGACAGGAAGGAACAACAATAACATTTGTAGCCAACGACTGAGGGAGAAAGACACACACCAGCTCAGGATAATGTGACACTGAATTAGGCTACGTGCTCTAGACTACAACTGCATCCTTTGTAAATGAAATTCCTACAGAAACCCATCTGGCCCAAGACTGTACAAGTAACTAAAATGATAAAAGGTTAGTAAACAAACCCTATCAAGAACGACTTTACAGACAAACTACCTCTTTTTCAAACATAAATTGACTTCATAGACAAACTACCTCCTTTTCCAACATAAAATAAAATGACTTCACAAGCAAACTACTTCCTTTTCAAACATAGAATGACTTCACAGACAAACTACCTTCTTTACAAACATAAAATTACTTTACAGACAAACTACTTCCTTTTCAAACATAAAATAAGAGAGTCAATCAAATAGACGTAATATATATTCAGAGCACTTTACCTTAACCCAAATCATAGATAACTATACAATTATCTATGCCAACAAAATTTCAAGACCAACCAGTGTAGATAAATCAGAGAAAGGTTTCATAATAGTAAGCAATTCCACACTAAGTCCAAATACTTTCTTCAATCGTCTAATGGATATTTAAAAAGACTGGACACAAACAATACCTCTAAACGATTCCTAAACTCAACTATTTTGCCTCCAAATAATTACGTTCACCTCACTGCCAACATTATAATTACTAATGCTAATAAATTTTTCCCCTGTATACCAAGAAACTGACTTGATCCTTTAATATATTTATAGGATATCCAGAATTATAGAGTTATTTGGAAAGCTATAGTGATCATTTTCTTCACAGACCACTTCCAAATATATTTATCGGGTATCAAGAATCAGTGTTGTTTGGAAAGCTATAGTGACTCCGTTTTTTTTTGACACACAACTTTCGATATATTTATAAGGTATCCAGAATTATAGTGCTGTTTGGAAAGCTATGTGACTCAATTTTCTTCACAATAAATCTGGTTAATCTGAACACAAATTACAACACTCACTTTTCGTGTTCCGTTGACAAGTCACGTGAGGCAGGTAGCGTCCTCAGCCGTGTGTGTATGTGTGTGTATGTATGTGTGTATATGTATGTGTGTGTGTATGTGTGTGTGTATATGTGTGTGTGTGTGTGTGTGTGTGTGTTCCAGTCATCCATTATACCTCATTCCACAGACTGCACCTGGAATTAATATAGATTTTTAAATACTTATCCGAACAAAGTATATTTTTCTCATATATAAGCTCGTGTAAATATATGTATTGGTAACACTTTTCAATCTAATATAAATTTAGAAATAACAAAGGGTGGGAAAAGTCCTGCATCAGATGAATAAGGCCATTAACACCATTTGAATAGGATTATGTACAGTGCCGGACTAATGTTCTGTCCCACAGCCAGCCACAGGGCGCCAGCCTTCTGAGCCAATTCAGGCTCAGATAACAAAGCACCAGATTAAATTTCGAATTCCCCAATCATTCTGATATCCATCTGTTGATTACAACCGAAGCCTTCATCAGGTGCTTCGTTGTCCGAGCCTGAAGTGGGTCACAAGGCTGGCACATTGTGGCTGGCTGTGGGACAGAACATTAGTCCGCCACTGTACACTCGCAATCCAAAATTTGTATTCAGGTCTTGTTGAAGTTTCGAATCATTTGACATACTAGTGCACCAATTACAACGCTTATGCTGTTTCATATTTGTATCCAGGTCTTGTTGAAGTTTCGAATCATTTGACATACTAGTGAACCAATTACAACATTTATCCTGTTTCATATTAAATTTTGTATCGAGGTCTTGTTGAAGTTTCGAATCTTTTGACATACTAGTGAACAAATTACAACACTTATCCTGTTTCATATTTGCTTGAGCTCGCTTAATATTCGATCAGGCTATTCGAAGCAAGCCTGGATACATGTTTTGGATTGCGAGTGTACTTTACAGGTTATTTGGTTTAAGGGAAGTAACTATCATGGGCAAATTGTAGTACACGTAGCCCTCCTAACTATCATAAAACACGTCTCTACAGTCTTATGTGGAGGGAGTCTGTGTTGCTTGGGATATCTTGGAGGAATCAGAGCCTCCGAATTTCCCACAGCAGGTTACTTCCCTTAAACATTTATCACCAACCAACTCAGTAGAGCAACAACACCAACTTAAACTTTTTTTTTTTTCTGAAACTGGTTGTATTTGTGAGCATTGTTATGGTCAAATTGGACCTTCTCATAAATTATACGTGTCCATATCTGATATGTGTGTGCAATGTACAGTTGCGGAAGGGAGTTTCTTTATCCCCCTGGGCTCCTCTATACCCTACCCCACAAGGAGGTGACGGAGGTGTAAAGAGTTGAACATATAACGACGGATATGATTGGTCGATAAGTTGCTAGGAAAGTTTAGTGATAATATAACCTTTTTATATCTAAACAAGAGAGCATTGTGGTGAACTAAATATATTATGTTTATTTGCCATATATACAGTATATGAAGAACAGTAGCATACATTGTTAATGAGGAACTGAATTATAACGCATACTGGAATAACTCGTATTTTATTCTCAGTTGTGGTTGTCATACATCAGCCAACTGATGGTGATGGGCGGGGATCTGCCTGGCATTGCTTCACGGTCTCACGGCTCGTGCTGTGATTCGTTTTAAGGCTTCAAATATTCATTTCTACCTTAGTAATAGGGATAGGTTATATGCTTTTTATATAATTATAGACAAATTTATAACGATTTACATTTACAGATAGTGAAGTAGTGTTATCGTTTGTTGTTAATTTTGTCATCTGTTTTCTTATTTATTTTCAGTACGAACTGTTAAAATTTATTTTGATAGAGCCTAGTGAGATGAAGAACGTTGAGTTAAAATAAGCATTTG
>JAWQEG010003625.1:5000-32500 GCA_033782935.1 Petrolisthes cinctipes | reverse complement strand
TATTCAGCAGACCGATGACACTCTTCCTTTTTGACACTTGAGGAAGATAGTGGGAGAAGAGACCCACACGTACACTCGTAATACGTAATCCCTCACCAGAGACGAACGGCAGGCACCACACACACACACACACACACACACACACACACACACACACACACATACCCTGCATTCGAACTCAGCCTCTATAGGTGTACTGGGTGGGGAAATGAACAATACCAGGCGATTCGAAGCTTTCTACTCCTCACACTCTGGTCAGGAATTATGTATCACGAGTGTACTGTAGCTATGCAAATTGCTAACATAAGGCAGACCTCAGCCAGCTAGCCTGGGGGGGACAGGGAGGGTACTCTATGACCAGTGGGCCGGTATTTGCAATAGCCACCAGGACTTGTGAATGACAAGGTGATACCAAAGACGAAGATGAAGGACACAGGAAAGTAACGGCAGGAGAAGGAAAAAGATTGCTTGTAGACGAATGATTGAAGATGGGAAATTGAGAAAGATACATACACCATTATGTGAAGTGACGAGACGACTAACACAGGAGACGACTATATATCACAGGAGACGACTAACACACGAGAAGATTAACACACGAGAAGATTAACACACGAGAAGACTAACACACGAGAAGACTAACACACGAGAAGACTAACACACGAGAAGACTAACACACGAGAAGACTAACACACGAGAAGACTAACACACGAGACGACTAACACACGAGAAGATTAACACACGAGACGACTAACACACGAGACGACTAACACACGAGACGACTAACACACGAGACGACTAACACACGAGACGACTAACACACGAGACGACTAACACACGAGACGACTAACACACGAGACGACTAACACACGAGACGACTAACACACGAGACGACTAACACACGAGACGACTAACACACGAGAAGACTAACACACGAGACGACTAACACACGAGACGACTAACACACGAGACGACTAACACACGAGAAGACTAACACACGAGAAGACTAACACACGAGACGACTAACACACGAGACGACTAACACACGAGACGACTAACACACGAGAAGACTAACACACGAGACGACTAACACACGAGACGACTAACACACGAGAAGACTAACACACGAGAAGACTAACACACGAGAAGACTAACACACGAGAAGACTAACACACGAGAAGACTAACACACGAGAAGACTAACACAGCAGACGACTAACACAGCAGACGACTAACACAGCAGACGACTAACACAGCAGACGACTAACACAGCAGACGACTAACACAGGATACATAGGGATAATAAGGTGGTGTGAGTAATGAGTGGGAATACTTGTCGGCAAATGATTAATAAATAAATATGGAAGTCAGTGATGAGTGATTGTCATTAAACCTCTCATTAAACCTGTCATTAGGGCACTCCCGAAGCCACCTAGTAAATATCATAAATAATAATAATAAACTAGATGACGTCACACAGGGGGAAATTTGTCACACTGGGTCGTAACAGTTAAGAGTCAAACATTACTGTACTAATCGACAATTGAGGTAAATATTGTCATAACAGGTGGAAGAGACAATACACTTTCAGTACAAAATATGCATCCAGGCTTGCTTCGAATAGACTGATTGAGTATTTATAGGGGAGAGTACACTTTTGTTATACTGGACTTCCTTGATTCCACCAAAGTATGTCAGGAAACAGGACCAGATTCAGAAAAATAATGGTGGCCTGTTGCTTGGAATAGTTTGGATGAATCAGTTACTCCATATTTACCAACACTGTACAACCCCCTTAAGCTAACTCAAGCAAATATGAAACAGGATACTTGATTGATTGATATTAGGCGCCGCAACAGCGAGGTCATATGGCGCCAGAAAAAGGTAATAGAGAAGTGAGACAGCAAGCAGGAAGGAAATAGAAGGAAAAGAGGGACAGTGAAACAGGATGAGCGTTGTAATTGGTTCACTAGTATGTCAAATGATTCGATATTTTCAACAAGACCTGGATACACATTTTGGATTGCGAGTGTACAGTTGCCAAAAGAGGAATTGTGACAAATCTTGATGGAACTTTAACTATATTAATATCCACAACTATTTGGATGGACTACAAGCATGTATAACAGAAGGAAATATACATATCCTTCTGTAATACATACTTATGATCCCTACAAACAACTGTGGACATTAATATATTTAATGTTCTATCAATAGTTGTCGCAATTCCTCTTTTGGCAACTGTACACTCGCAATCCAAAATTTGTATCCAGGTCTTGTTGAAGTTTCGAATCACTTGACATAGTAGTGAACCAATTACAACGTTTATCCTGTTTCATATTTGCTTGAGCTCGCTTAAGGACCCTGTGATCGTGTATAGAAATTGGAGGCTTTTGATTCCTCCTGACTTGTCTAAGAAACACGCTCCATCCTTATAGGTGGTGTTTCGTGGTGTATTTGAAAGACTCGTTTTACCTCCAATTTTCAGACTACATCACAGGGTCCCTAAATACTCGATCTGGCTATTCGAAGCAAGCCTAGATAAATATTTTGGATTGTGAGTGTACATAATATCTGCCCGTACTACAATGACAACTACGACAGTCACATTTGGATTGTTAAAGTTGTTTGTGGAAAAGAAAAATGTTTAGTTAATATTTAAGGCCCGAGAATATTAAAATAATTCAAATGACCCTTGATTTAAAATGATCCAAAACGTGACCTTGATTTAAAATGATCCAAAACGTGACCTTGATTTAAAATGATCCAAAATGTGCCCTTGATTTTAAATGATCCAAAACGTGACCTTGATTTAAAATGATCCAAAATGTGCCCTTGATTTAAAATGATCTAAAATGTGCCGTTGATTTAAAATTATCCAAAACGGGACCTTGATTTAAAATGATCCAAAACGTGACCTTGATTTAAAATGATCCAAAACGTGACCTTGATTTAAAATGATCTTAATGTGACCTTGATTTAAAATGATCCTAGTGGACCTTAATTTAAAATAACTCTGGAAAATTATTAACTTCCATCTAAGAGTTTGTTTAAGGGGATATATGAGGCGCGCCGAAGCAAAAGGATACTAACCGCCACGAAGGCAAAAAATGAGATTTTTATATCTACAGAATCTGGCATTCCTGCTCTACAAGTTGGTGGAGTTAGTATTGTTCTTCTGACACTTTCATAAGGTTGGAAGTCCTATTGTATACAAAGTGGTATTCTGCTTAGATTACCTCGAACATGCTTAGGCAGGGGACGCCAGTGCAAATGGGAACTAACTCCACCCGCTCTCAACCAGCCAATGTGAGACGAGATGCAAGATCGTCGGGCCAATGAGAGTGTGGGAATCTCACCACGTGACCATTGCCTGCCTTCCTCATAACTCAGTTCCCTACCTAGCTGTCCTTGTGATTACACAACGTGTGCTTACTCCCTGGATTTACTCCTTTTTTTTGCCACTTTAATGGATAATAAAGGCATGAAGAGTGGGGTGGGAGGGTTGAGGGGGATTTTGGAGAGGTAAACAAAGTAAAAATGAAAGTCAAGACTCTGATGTCTACACATGGATTGGTGAGTAGAAAGAACAAAATTATTACAAATAATGATAATATTTTGTGATCAAATTTTATGTTATATCAATTGAAAGCTGAATTCCTCAGCTTTCATTTGATATACAGCACTTCATTCTAACTCAAAAAGTTTTTGAACTGATCATTCCCAATCTTTAACTGCATTTTCTGGCGAATATTGATAATGTTAGTTAATATCCTTCTGCTTCAGTGCGCCTCATATAGCACATTGTTTTGGGTGGTAGGTAAATCTGGAGCAAATGATTCCTCCAAACTATTCCAGGCAACAGGATACCATTATTTTTCTTCATCTGGGTCTGTTTCCTGGCATACATTGGAGGAATCAAGGAGCTCCAATGTAGCAAAAGTATACTATTCCCTTAAAAGGTGGTACAGTAATTCTTTTTTTGGTACATTGGAGTGCCTTGATTCCTCCAAAGTATGCCAGGAAACAGGACCATATGAACAAAAATAATGATGTTCTGTTGCTTGGAATAGTTTGGAGGATTCAGTTGCTCCAGAATTTCCAACACAAAACTTCCCCCTTAATACAAAGTGTATGAGAAAGATAGTCACACGAACATTGACTCTTTGCTATATGAATGGGAATTTATTCATTACTAAAACATCAACCTGTAGTAACTCAAAGGTACCAAGATTGATTAATTGATTGAAATTGATATTAGGCGCCGCAACAGCGAGGTCATATAGCGCCAGAAAAAGGTGACAGAGAGGTAAAGGGGACAAGAGAACACAAATTTGCTTAAAGGGACACCAACGTAAAATATGGTGGACAAACTCAATTTAAATTTAATTACTAAAGACCTCCATAGACTATCATTCATGCCTGGGTAAACTAGGTGACTGCAATCATTTAAATTTGGCACACACTAGCAAGAATACTGAGCAGTCACCACACATATAGGGTCGATTCCACAGTGGTTGGTATTGGTTTGTAAGCACGCAAACGAAAGAATGTTTGCCGTGTAAATGACTTATGGGTGAATTATTTAATGAATTTGATGAGTAAACTATACAGTGATCATCATTATCTAACTGTTGGATAGTTTTTGTGAATGTGGATACTCAGCTTCTGGAAAATAATGAAGCCTTACAAGTGTACGTGGTTGGTTGGGAAGCTAACAAACCAATACCACTGTGAAATCAACCCTAAAATAATTAAGCCTTATAAGTGTGGTTGGTTGGGAAGCTAACAAACCAATACCACTGTGGAATCAACCCTAAAATAATTAAGCCTTATAAGTGTGGTTGGTTGGGAAGCTAACAAACCAATACCACTGTGGAATCAACCCTAAAATAATTAAGCCTTATAAGTGTGGTTGGTTGGGAAGCTAACAAACCAATACCACTGTGGAATCAACCCTAAAATAATTAAGCCTTATAAGTGTGGTTGGTTGGGAAGCTAACAAACCAATACCACTGTGGAATCAACCCTAAAATAATTAAGCCTTATAAGTGTGGTTGGTTGGGAAGCTAACAAACCAATACCACTGTGGAATCAACACATTATCATGCATCACTGTACAGGGGTGTGTGTGATTGACGAAAAGCTTGTTGGATATTGTTCAGTCATTTGTGCAAACCATCAATCACACACACACACACACACACACACACAGTTGCTCAGAGAAGCAGCTAAGGACAAAACGAAGGTTACAAGAGAAGTGAGAATCCAATTGGTTTGGACACACTGTATGGTATTCATTGATGTTCAGCCAAGACCAGACACGGTGTACAGTGTGTGTTTGAGGAGCTTCGACAGAAGGACAAGACGAAGGTTACAAGAGAAGAAATTGGTTTGGACACAGTGTAAACAAAACACCACCACCATAAAGCTAAGGTGACACACTGCTCCTATGGCTACTAACACACATACATACACTGACATCTATACCTATGCACAACTATACATGCAAATATAAATTGGCGACCACAACACCACAAGTGACCGATAACTAACAGGACATAAGCAATGTGATGAAAGCCGTAGGAGAGAGAAACTGCAGTGAGTGTACAGTAAAATCTACAATATCATGGCAACAACATGGCAAATATGTAAACAAACAAATAGTGATACAATTTTAACACAGCCTCTGCCGAAACCTCAGAGGATATTTATCCCTTAACCCAGATGTTTGAGAGATACCCTTACTAATTTAACACATTAAATACTTTTATTCTGTATTTTTAAAATAATATATATATATCCCAAAATTTGGAACTGTTGGGACTTAGATCTTATAAACATAACTAACGTTAATTATTATTTTTATCCTTTTAAACTCAAGTATAACTCTAAGCAAATGGAAACAATAGAATTGTCAATATTTTATTGTTAATAAAAAAATAAAAAAAAAAGTTTTTATTGAATAAAAAGTTACACTATCCTTTAATTGGTTACTCTATTTGAGAGAATAAACAATAATGCAAAGAACCTCAGTAAAAGATAAAAGTGGTAGTATAGAAATGAGTCTTAAAGATAGTGAAGTAGTGCATAAAGATAAGGAGCAACAGGAAAGAAACAGACGTAGCTCACCAACAGATACCGATTCAGAAATTAATGATAAGTGTGGAAAATGTGAAAACAGGATAAAACAAGGGGATGAAGGTGTAGCGTGTGACCTATGTGAAATATGGTTCCACCCTGGATGCGTAAACATAGAAATAAATGAATATAAATTCTTACAAAAAAATGACAAATTCAAGTGGTTCTGCAGATTTTGTGATGGAAAATACAAAAAGCTCACAGAAGATAATAAAAAGTTAAAAGAGAAAATGGATTGGATGTTAGAGCAACAGTTTAATATAAAGGAAAAAATGGAAAGTATGACTCAAGAAATAGAAAGATTGAGGCACTTGGTAGAAGGAAAAACGGAGAGTGGGGAGGAAAGAGGGAGGCAAACACCTTCAAGAGAAATAATGAAGGAGGAACTTAATGTCCAGATAAACGAAAAACAAGAAAAAGAGAAAAGAATAAATAATTTGGTGATTTTCAATATACCAGAGAGTGAATCAGAAGAAGCAAGAGAGAGAAAGGAAGAAGATAGAGAAAGGTGTATAGAGATATTTGAAAATTATATAAATGTCCAGGAGACAGAGATAGTAGAAGTGATTAGGCTAGGAAAACGTCCTGATGATAACAACCAAAGGACACACATAGACTTAGACCTTTGTTAGGAAAAATGAGAAATGACAAGGAAAAATGGAGCATCCTAAAAAATGCCAAGAATCTAAAAAATTCTAGAGAAGAAAGAAATAGAAAGGTATTCATAGCTCCTGATCTGTCACCATTGGAAAGGGAGAGAGAAAAAAGATTGAGAGAAGAGTTGAAAGAAAAAAGGGAACTTGGGGAGAGGGGTTGGTATATAAAAAGTGGTAAACTCATGAGAAACGAAAAATTTTAATGGTCAAAAGGAAGAGAAAAATTAACACACATGTAAAGATAGATAATGCTTTTAATATCAAACTATTAATTATCAAAGGTTTAACGAAACAGAAATTGATGGAGATGGAATGAATCACAAAGGGAGATCTAGAAGTAATATGTTTAGTGGAAACACACCAAAGAATGGATAAACTTGAAATAAGTAAGGGTTTAAAGAAAATAGAAGTAATGAGAAGTGCGGGGGACAAGAAAGGATGAGGGCTAATGATCCTATATAGAGAAAATGAGCATATGGAATTTGAGAAGCTAGAATCAGGACATAGCGATATCTTATACGCTAATGGAAAAATATATGACAGAGTATTCAAGATCATCTTAGTTTATTTCCCTGCAGGAAATAACGAACAAGATAGGGAGAGAAGTACGGCAATAAAATCAAACTGTGAAAGAATTATAGAAAGTAGTAAGGAAGAAGCATGTATTATCCTAGGAGATTTCAATGTCCATGTGGGCTTTCTTGGGTATCAACAGCTAGATAAAAGAGGAGAAATTATACTAAAATGGATGAATGAGTATAATATGATTCTACTCAATGCATGTGATGGAATTAAAGGATTATATACATGGGAGAGGAACCAACAAAGGAGTGATAGACTATGCTTTGGTAAATGAACAAATGAATAAATGGTTTAATAATATGACAATAGACGAAGAAAAGGAGAAAACAGATATATCTGATCATAATTTAATTGAAGTTAAGTTTAAGTTACAGAAACAATGAGAAGATTTCAAAAAAGGGAAATGGGAGGAAATATGCTATGTGACAACTGGTAATGAAGCAATGGAAGAAAATTTAGAAAGAGGGATCACCAGTAGAATGGAAGATATGGATGTGTTGATAGAGGAAGTAATGAGGGAAAAATTGCAGAGGAAATATAAGAGAAAGATAAGAGGAGACAAGGTAAAAGAGAAGCCGTGGATAAATGAAGAAATAAGAAAGGGAATAAAAGAAAGGAGAGCTTTGAACCGGAAGAAAAGAAATGAAACAAGATTACAGGAAAAACAAAGATTAGAAACACAATACAATGCAAAAAAAACGAGAAGTTGAGGATATGGTAAAGTTAACTATAACACAATATGAGTATAAATTAACAAAAGAGATCAAAGGAAATAGAAATAAGCCATGGGAGAATATAAAGAAGCTCACAAAAGGAAATACAAACAGAGGAAGTGGAATACAACTGTATGATGAAGTGAATCAGAAATTAAATGTGGAAGATGCCAAAAGGAAGTTGTTAAATTACTGGACAGGAATTTATGGTCAACATGAAAGTGACATAAGACAAAAATGGACAGAAGAGACAAAAAGGGAATATAGAATGATATTGGACAACATGAGAAGTGAAATTGAAATAGAAAATATATCTTTCCCACTTGAGTTGAGGGAACATATGGATATGTGCTATAAAGTGAAAAGAATCATAGAACCAATGGATGGATGAGCCGGTAATCACTCAGGAAAGAATAGAAAAATGCCTTAGAAAAATGAAAAATAAAAAAGCTGCAGGCCCAGATGGAATAAAGCCTGAGATATATAAAGCATTATTGAAAAGTAATAAATGCATGGAAGTACTAACAGAATGTTTGAAAAATGAAATGAAAGCAATTGATAAACCAGACAAATGGAAAAGATCAATAACTAAAATTATTGAGAAAAAGAAAAAGCCCACTGCAAAGGATCTGAGGCCTATTGCAAAAACAAATGTTTCATACAAGATATTTATGATGTTGGTCAAGGATGAAGTAGAAAAACATTTAAAAAGAAATGAAGAAACCAAAGTAACTCAAGGAGGATTTACTGAAGGTTCAAGAATCGAGGATAACTTCTATATATTACAGTACTGTGTAGATGAAAGTTTTAAGGGACCCTGTGTTGTAGTCAGAAATTTGGAGATAAATGAGTCCTTCAAATATTGCCACGAAACATTTCCTATATCGAAGGAGCTTGTTGCGTGGCATGATCAGGAGGAATCAGAAGCCTACAATTTTCAAACACGATACAGGGTCCTTAAGAAGAGGAAGCCATTAATAGTAATAGCAGTTAACTTTAGAAAAGCCTTTGACTCGGTTAAAAGAACATCCTTAATAGAAGTAATGAAAGAGTTTAAAATACATCCTCAAATAATAGGAGCAGTAGTCAACATATACAGTGGAGATACAACAATAATAGATTTGGGAGGAGGACTAGAGCAAGAGATAAATATATCAAGTGGAATAAGACAAGGATGTAATGAGTCAGCAACAATGTTTAAGATGCTAACTTATAAAATAATGAAGAAATTAGAGGAGGTAGGGAAAGGATTTAGAAATGAGAAGTTGAAAATTGAAAGTCTGTTTTTTGCTGATGATGCACTGATATTGGCTGAGACAGTGGAAGAGGCTAAGTTAAATTTGAAAGTGTTGATTGAAGAAGGTAGAAACTGTGGACTATAAATAAACATTGACAAAAGCAATATACTAATCTTTAATATGAAGGTGAAACCTGAGGAAATTGAAGGAATTAAAGTAGTCAAAGAGATAAGATACTTAGGTATGGATATAGAAGATAAAAGAGATATGTTTAGGGCATACAAGAAGAGGATTATAGAGAAAGCTCAGAATTTGGCAAATATGACATTTACAGTAATTGAGAAAAGCTGCAACAAGGTTATGATTGGAAAAGTATTATGGGAAAATGTGGTATTACCCTCAGTGTTGTATGGAGCAAGTGTTATAAATATAAATGAAAATGAAATAAAGAGATTACAATGTATAGAAAATGGTGTGTATAGAAAGACACTTGGAGGTTACCGGAGTACAGCATGTGTCGCCTTCAGAGGGGAAATTGGAGCTTCTAGTATGAAATCAAGAATTTTTAAAGCAAAGCTACTGTACAAAAAAAAAATTATCAATGGGCAGAAAGAGATATTAACAACAATATTAGAAGATATGAGATGCAATAAAAGAGCTGAATGGAAAAGAATAATAAAAATGATGAATGTAGTTGGCATCAGATATGGAGAACAGAGAGAGAACAGGCCAAGAGCTAAAAACAAAAGTTAAAATGTGGGACTCTACAGAATGGAAGAAGGATATGGAAAGTAAGACAAGTCTAAACATATATAGACAATGGAAAGGGGAAATTAGAGAAGATGATTTATGTATATGATAATAGGTTTTCTTCAGTATTGTTGTTCAGGGCAAGAACTAAGACTCTAGCACTAAATCATAACAATAGACACACTAATGGAGAAGTAAATTGCTATATATGTGGAGCTGAGAACGAAGACCTGATGCATTTTTTGTTGGATTGTCCCCTATATAATGAAGAGAGAAAATGTCTACAAGAATTACAAAAGGCCATATGAAGAGAATGGTATTAATATAGTGAGGAGAATGTTATTTGTAGATGAGAATATGGAATTGAAAAAGGAAACCCTATATAAAATGTGGAATAAAAGAAAAATTAAAATTAGTGAAATAATGAAATAGGATAGAAAGTAAATAAAGAAAATGCAAGTGCAGATGCAAAGGCGATACTTCGACACACAACTCATACTCATACACACACACACACACTTTATCATACACACACACACACACACACTTTATCATACACACACACACTCACTTTATCATACACACACACACACACGCTATCACACACACACACACACACACACACTATCATACACACACATACACACGCTTTCACCCACACACACATACACGCTATCACCCATACACACATACACACTTTATCACACATACACATACACATACACGTTATCACACACACACACACACACTATCATACACACACACACACGCTATCACACACACACACACACATAATTGAAAGTCTACACAAACAAAACTCAAATATCTCTGTACTTACCATGCATTTACTATGAAGGAACTTTTTGCTGGTAGGAAGAAAGACACACAATGAACTACACAAAAAATCACTCACGTAGCTTATAGAGACGTGTGTGTGTGTGTGTGTGTGTGTGTGTGTGTGTGTTTGTGTGTGTGTGTGTGTGTGTGTGTGTGTTTAGGTTAGGGTACTGGGGCTTAAGGTGGTAATTCCTTTTTGTTACATTGGAGTGCCATGATTCCTCCAATGTATGTCAGGAAACAGGACAAGATGACCAAAAGTAAGGGTGTTCTGTTGTTGCTTGGAATAGATTTTTTGGAGGATTCAGTTGCTCCAGATTTACCAACACAAAACTTCCTCCTTAACGCCTATCGACTTTGTAATGGTCCTATGTATTGTAGAATGATAAAGAGTGTGTTTATGTGTGGAGAAGTGTACGTGTGCATGTATGTGGGTGATTGTGTTTGTGGGTGATAGAGTGTGTGTATGTGGGTGATAGCGTGTGTATGTATGTGTATGATAATGTGTGTGTGTGGGTGATGGCGTGTGTATGATAAAGTGTGTGTGTGTGTGTGTGCGTATATAATTTATGTGTATGATAAAGTGTGTGTATGTATGTGTGTGATCGAAAGGTGTGTGTGTGTGGTTGGCTGTCTGTCTCCTAAATGAAGCCGGCGGGTCTGTTCAGGGTCTCTCAACACCCCCTCCACCCCCTCCCCCCCCAAAACCCCTCCTCCTCCTCCCCCCAAAACCCTCCGATCCCCTTCTCCCCCCCCAGCCCCCAATACCCTTCCCTCCTCCTCTCCCCCCAATACCCCACCCCCAATACCCTCCCCTCCTCCTTCCATCCCCCTCCCCTCCATAACCCTCCGATCCCCTTCTCCCCCCCCCAGCCCCCAATACCCTTCCCTCCTCCTCTCCCCCCAATACCCAATACCCTACTCTCCTACTTCTATCCCCCTTCCAACCCCCAAACCCCCAACACCACTCCTCCCCCCCCTTCCCCCTTTCTCCATATCCCTCCACCCTCCTTCCCAATAATCTCTCTCTCTCTCTCTCTCTCTCTCTCTCTCTCTCTCTTTAGTTTGCAGTCTAAAGTGGTAATTAGGTGCCGATTCCACAGTGGTTTGTTTTGGTTTGCAAGCACCATAACGAAAGAAACTGAACTGTGTAAATGACTCATTAGTGAATTATTGGATGAATTTGATGACTCCACTATAAAAACTATGGTAATAATGGAACTACCTGACAGATTATGTGGATATGGATACTGAGTTGGTTGTTGGATATAATTAAGACTGACAAGTGTGGTTGGTTAGGGAGAATCATAACAAACCAAAGCCACTGTGGAATAGGCCCTAAGACTGACAAGTGTAGTTGGTTGGGTAGGATCATAAACTAAAGCCACTGTGGAATCGGCCTAAGACTGACAAATGTTGTTGGTTGGGGAGCATCCTAACAAACTAAAGCCACTGTGTAATCGTCCCTTGGAGATCATAGCTAGTCTTCAACGTCAATTGTTTTTTTGTTTTGTTTTTTAATTAATGGCGTCAACCAACAGGCAGGCAACAATACACAAGGGTAGGCAGGACCCATGAGAATCCAATGACTATAACAACACATACACACACACATCACGAAAACATAACAGAATGAAGCACAAGAATGCAGACAAATATTTACATCATGACCTATTTAAATCCACCAAAACGAGGGTGGCGCACCAGAAGTTCCTCCAGAACCTGGTGGTTCAGCAGGTGTCGACAAACCACATCAAGTGGCAGGCCCCGGGGCAGCAAGTGTCGGACAGTGGGGCAGGCTAGGCAATAGTGCTCTATAGTGTTAGCACGAGGTGCTCGACACAAGCAACACTCAGTGAAGGGAGGCTCACCCTGCATCCCAGCAACCTGCCACGGTGGCCGGTAACCAAGCCTCAAACGAGCAGAGACTACATTGTGCCTCCGAACCATGAGGCCTCGACGACGGTAGGAATATTTGTGATGGCAGACAGACTCGTAATGGGTGATGGAGATGCTGAAGGGCCTCTCTGCATCCCTGCGTCGCCGTACAGGGAGGAGAGCGGCGGAGCGGACTCGAGAGAGGTAACATGTCAGTTAAGGGTGTCTGTTTCCTGGCATAGTTAGGAGGAATCAGTAGCCCTCCAATTTACCAAACCAAAGAGAAAATCTACCCGTAAGGTGGTAATTCTTTTTTGGTACAGTCGCGAGCTGATGGGATGGAGACACGAGCACACTCATCATGGCAAGGCCAAGAGATATACCAACATTACTAACTACTAGTCAATGAAATATTAAAATTGCTAAAGATGGAAAATTAAAGCTCACGAAATGGTAAGGTCACGTGAATTTTTATATTTATTATATTTATTATTATTTTTTTTTTTTATTTTTTTTTTTTTTTGTTAAATGCCTCGACCTCACGACTGTAGGATGTCTGTGACTTTTGCAAGGCCCTGAGATTATTGGGTGTCGCACTAGATGAGACAGTGGAGCTTCGTGGTGGTGATGGTACCGTAGCTTCTCTTCTGTCCCACTAGATGACCCTCACTTTATTTATACACGTCGCTATGAAATTATATTAACACTAAACCGTTCTTTCAGTGTTGGTGTCCACGGTGGAGGTTTACAAGTGGAAGCTGATGGTGTTTCGTGTTTCTTTAAGGTGGTAATTCTTTTTTGTTACATTGGAGTGCCATGATTCCTCCAAAATATGCTGGAAAACAGGACCAGAAGAGCAAAAGTAATGGTGTTTTGTTGCTTGGAATAGTTTGGAGGATTCGGTTGCTCCAGAATTACCAACACAAAACTCTCCCCTTAATTAATAACCTGAGCGGCTTACTACTGCTGGCCTGGTACTCCTGCTTCGATACACCTGCTAATTCCTGGCATCTGCTAACTCCTTATTGAGACACCTGCTTAAGGGGGTGCGCGAATAGGGGGACAGGCTTGGGGGGGGTGCGGGAATAGGGGGACAGGCTTGGGGGGGTACGGGAATAGGGGGACAGGCTTGGGGGGGTGCGGGAATAGGGGGACAGGCTTGGTGGTGGGGGTGCCGGAATAGGGGGAGAGGCTTGGGGGGTGCGGGAATAGGGGGACAAGCTTGGGGGGGTGCGGGTGTAGGGGGACAGGTTTGGGGGGGGTGCGGGAATAGGGGGACAGGCTTGGGGGGCGGGTTACGGGGGTGCAGGAATAGGGGACAGGCTTTCTACCCCCCCCCCCAAGCCTGTCCCCCTATTCCCGCACCCCCCCAAGCCTGTCCCCCTATTCCCGTACCCCCCCAAGCCTGTCCCCCTATTCCCGCACCCCCCCCAAGCCTGTCCCCCTATTCCCGCACCCCCCTCAAGCCTGTCCCCCGTATTCCTGCACCCCCCCAGTCCCCCCCCAAGCCTGTCCCCCTATTCCCGCACCCCCCCAGTCCCCCCTCAAGCCTGTCCCCTACTCCCGCACCCCCCAGTCCCCCCCAAGCCTGTCCCCCTATTCCCGCACCCCCCCAGTCCCCCCCCCCAAGCCTGTCCCCTACACCCGCACCCCATTAAATACACTTGCTGACTCCCCACTAATGATTTCCTTGTTACACCTTGTACGGACAAAGGCAAAGACTAGAAGGAACAACAGATCAGATGGCAAAGTCATTAATAGCCAGACAGATATTAGACACTCCAGCACAGATGTCCTTCCTTCCTTCCTTCTCTCCACACACACACACACACACACCACTCCATACACACACACAAACACGTGCAGTGACTCGCATTTCGGGACCTGACAGGTAGTTCAAATTCCACATACATACATACACACAGACAAGCCAGCTGCACTCACTAGACGTGACTTGATCTGACCGAGATCATTTTTCTCTCTGTCCAACACACACACATATACACGTACACAGAGTTACCCTCGCTTGACCAGTCTCCAATGACATCTCTCTGCTTCCAGTTGTGGTAAGAGGATATAGCAGAAACCATTAACCCCTTCCTCCTCTCTCTAGTTTCACAGAGAGAGAGAGAGAATGGGAGAATAAATTAATAAGGAATAAATAGGGAGAGAAGAGGAGTAGACAGACAGACAGAATTAGATTGACCATTCACAGGCAACAGTTGTCACTCTAGCTATTTCTGTAAACTATAGAGTTTGAAATGTATATAAGCAGAAGAGGTACACTAGGAGTTAGGATACCACACTGACTCCCTAAGGGCTATAAACTGTCTCCATAGAGAGAGACATAATACCACATAAGGCAAGGCACATCACGATAATACCCTGTATAGATAAGTACACATATTAATAAATTAAGCCTTAAGAAACTTGTGAAGTCAATCACCTAAGAAAGCACCCCGTCTTCCACGTTACCTAAAACAACAACGACAACAACAACTACTACAACTACAAGAATTACATACAAGTAAGTTACCAAGTTCTGCCCAGAGTTCAAGCCTTCAGAACTGGTACATTTGACGGCAGCGGTGTTTTTGCAATAAGGCAAATTGCAAGGTATAGACTTCACGGGAGTACAGTGACTAACATTGTTCAAGGACAAGTTGAAGGAATTTACTTGTAAATCCTCTCAAGTAATTTCTTCTGTGGGTATAATCTTACGACCTCTAACGAGGGAGATAAACCACAAATTCTTCACCTACAAGAGGCACCTGCTTCAATAGAATTGCAACTGACCTACAAGGGGTCCTCATCTACTTCACAACAAACAATCATCACTTCATCACTACCATATCGGCGTCCCTGCGTAAATGCTCTCGTCAGGACAACGCCACGACCTCCATCACCTCCACGCTGACGCCTTGTTACGTAAATGCTCTCGTAAAGGCAAGTCAACGTTCATCATCTTCACTCCAATAACGACTGTTAGTGTGTTAGTGTGCGAGCTAACTAATAATCGCTTCGCCTCTCCACCGACGTCGCCTCTTCACCACATCGTCGTCATCGTCGTTGCAACTAGAGTCAACTAAAAGTAGGTACACATTACATGTTACATTACATTATTTTTCACTTGTCCACGAACATGTTAGAATAGATTAGGTTCCTCAATTACAGCCCAGAAAGAAAGAAAAGAAGTGCCAAATTACAACAAAGGTAAAGATATTCTCCCCCATTAATCCAAAGGTATCATAACTAACTTCGAATATCCCTGATAATGATCCATTAGTCTCCAAGCTAGATTTCCCTGCCTCCCTAAGCCTCGTTTGTGGTGCCAACACATTCGAGTACATTTTCTGCTTCTACCTTACCCCCATTAACAACTTAATCTGGTATACTATATTAACCTGTATTTTCTCCAACAATGGCTATTCCTCCACAATCTCCTACGGTCTCTGCTCTTCATACAACTTCTTCTAACCCCACTACCTCTTCTATGCATACAATGACAAGCTTACCCACCCACAAGTATTTAAAGTATTATACGGGAGATAATCCAAGATATGGGATTCATCTCTTCTTGCGTCATTTGGAGGATGTGTTTAATCAAACTAATATAGAGCAGGACTTACATAAGATAAGATTCGTGAGAGCGCATATTGCACCAGATAGGCCAGCCAGCTATATGTTAACTACAAGTGCTTTTTCTAATCCAGAGAATTTAACGTCATATGCTACGTTCAGACAGTCACTTATTGATGTTTTTGGGGATGGTAAAATTAATAATTCATTATCCAGGGTTCAGAGAATGTTTAAAACAAAGGCAGACAACATAAATACAAGTGAACCAGCAAAAGCACGTGCATTATCAGGGTCTCTAACTTTAAATTCGAAGGAATCTCGTATCATACATCGTGAATTACAAATTACTCAATCCATAAGGACGAAGAATTTTAATTTTGATGCCACACCTACTCAAGGGGAATCACAGGGAAAACGTTGCAAACACTGTAACGAAAATAATAATATTACCAGTGATTGTTATTACTTACATAATACTAAAGGAAATGATCAAGGGAAAAGTAATAATAAATACAGTCAAATACATGAATCAAAGTCGCATTCCTTAGATGAATGCTTGATCCTTAACAGAATGAAACGGGACTGGCACAATCGAAACATGATGTATGAAACGAGACCGCCACAATATTAAAACGTCCCGAAAATAAAACTGTAGGCCCTGTCGTCGCATTTACCAATAATATACTATAATTCCCTGTCCTAGTATCACATAGTAACACCTACTTAATGATAGACACAGGCGCGGCAGTTTCCTTGTTATCGGATAATTCCTTTAACAAATTGAGCAAATTAGGTCCCCAACAGCATTTATAAACCAAGATTGAACAGGTGACATAGCATTGTCAACCATGACAGGCAATAAATTACAGGTACAAGGGAAACTAACCCTTCCTGTACGGTTAGACAAGGGAACTAACCATATACATATTGCATTTTATATAATACGAAATTATAAACTAGGTTTATCATACCTTATCAAACAAACCATAATAATTAACCCTAAATATAAAATAATACATTTTGGGAATTAATGTATTCCAATACAGGATTGTCCAGGCCAATATATAAGTCCATGTTAGGTTACCCCTATACATATTGAAAATGAGGGAAACGACTCCCATATCATAAAGGCCATTGCTGCATATAATATTATATTAACTCCAAATTTCGTCCATTAATTGAAGGTACATCTTCCATCTCATGTACAGCCACATACTACCGTTCTATTCTCAATAGAACTAGTAAAATAATATATAATCAGGGATTAAATTACTTTACCCAATGTAAACAGTGAAAATGTCACTGATAATAATAAAACATCTACCAATATGCATGTAAAGAAAAGAACATATCTATGTGATCTGTACAGATGGAAGTTAGACCAATACCACAAGGAAATATTGTATCGGTTCTTACCGAGTGATAAATTGATAGTCACAGAAGGGAACAACTTAGAAATTTTTGTCAGTGGACACGATGTTCCACTTTATCGTGATAATCTTATCACCATACTAGCCACATATTAAAATGCGATTGCCCTACTTGGTGAATCCTTAGGATGAACCAACATTATAAAGCATGCCATTACACTAACATCTCCTCAACCCATTTATTCGAACATATAGACTACCGTACCTCGTAGTAGGCAGAAAGTTGTAAAGAAAATTATAAATGTAATGATGAATGAAAGCATTATTAGGAATTCTAACTCCCCTTTTAACAACCCAATGTTGTTGGTTTCAATAATAATGGTGAATTTACGCCAGTAATTGATTACAGACAAATATATAATGCTACAATTAAAGATAAATATCCCCTCCCTCCTTTAAGATGTTTTGTCTAACATTGGTCAATCAAAGCCTATGATATTCTCCACCTTAAACTTGGTCAGTGGAAACTGGCAAGTAGCATTAAATGATAACAGTCAACCCATTACAACATTTAATACTTCCCATGGTTATTATGAATACATTCGTAGACCATTTGGGTTATGTAATGTTTCATCCATATTTCAGCATATGGTTAATTTCCGTATTGGCGTTATTAATAACGTAGTCATCGTTAATCTCAACGATTTGATTATTTTCTATAGAAGTACATTCATAATAAGTAACAATAAAGAAGCTTATCCAGAGATTACATTAGGTAGGCCTCAAACTTTAACTGCCTAGGTGTCATTTTCTTAACCAGGAAATTATAATTTTAGGTTATACATTAACCGCCACGGTGCTCCATACACAATCTGGTAAAATACGAGCAATGAAAGTATTCACTATTCTTAATGAATGCTACTAACGTAAAATAATTCTTGAGTTTATGTTCTTATTATAGAATCTTTGTAGAGCATTTTTCCCAAGTAGCTAAACCCCTCAATAATCAACTCGAGATTTTGTATGGATGCCAGAAAAAACAGCTGAGCTTTGAAATATTAAAGGTTAATTAATGTCAGCTCCAATTTTTGCGTATCAAGTGTACAGATGCTTCTTCAATTAGGCTTAGGCGCTGTACTTATGTAAGAGATAGCTATGGGTAGATATCAGGTATGTGCTAATGCTTAGAGTATATTAAGTGCACAGGGAACTCGTTCCTCTGTAACAAAACAGGAAATTTAAGCAATATTATGGGCACTTCGTACTTTTAGAGAAATCGTATTAGGCTATCCTTTACAAGTTTTCGCGAATTACCAAACGATCCTTGGCTTACTATAACCTCAAACCCTAACGGGAAAATTAGCCAGATAAAATCTAACAAGTCAGGAATTTCTCCCACATATAGATATTAAATACCTTCCAGGACGATTAAATAAAGTAGCAGATCCCTTAAACAATCATCTTGTCCTTTTAGTTCCGAGGACACCCATGGACTTTGACATTAATATGGTTCCTAAACATTAGCAAACGGATTCTATGATGAATGTAATAAGATATTCATTAAAAACCCTGAGGATGAAAATAATGGACCATAATTACCCAGTCACTTAAATATCTTTTCCCTTCATGATGATATTATTTACAGAAAACTAAGGAAACGTGACGTACAAACCAATCACATAGTGATACAACAAATAATAATTCCCTCAGTATTAATTACCCTTATATCATAATGCAGAAGGACATCCTGGGAGAGGTAGGTAACTAACCACTCTCCATATAATATACTATTAGCATAAACTAAGGGTAGATGATGAAACACATATATCGCTCAGTGCGAAACATACAATGCAAATCAAGGCCATACATTTGGACCTCTGTTCCATGACGGGAATCCCTAATCCTGGACGAATCATGGGACATAGTAGGAATAGATCTACTTTCCTTAACAATTTAGAATCAGGACACTGATAAGTTTTTCTATGGTTAACCATTTTCTAGATTTAGTGGCGGCACCACTAGGGAAAAACCGCAAAAGTAAGTGCACATATATTTTAAAACCAAATTCATATGACCATATACATGTCCCGATATTATAAAAGGTATCTTATTTCTTCTATATTAAGCAAACGTTTGTATTACCATATTTCCCAGCATCTAATGGGTTAACAAAACGGCAAAACCGTTACACTACTAGAAGTACTTCGTGGCACAGAAACAATGAAGATCCCTCCACATGGGAAGACTGCATCGATATGACGGTCAATAACCACTACAAAATACGAAAATAAAAGGAAAAACTCCACATGAAATACTATATGACGTATGGATACGTCTTTCATATGATATAACAATTGCCACGAAGAAGCCATGACAACATGGACAACTATGCTGAACAACGGTGAGTTGCATTTCAACAATTTCATCATGATGAACAAAGCAATTTATCGGCTTGCAAGAAAAATGCGTAATCGCCGACATAACAAAGCAATTTATCGGCTTGCAAGAAAAATGCGTGATCGCCGACATAACAAAGCAATTTATCGGCTTGCAAGAAAAATGCGTGATCGCCGACATAACAAAGCAATTTATCGGCTTGCAAGAAAAATGCGTGATCGCCGACATAACAAAGCAATTTATCGGCTTGCAAGAAAAATGCGTGATCGCCGACATAACAAAGCAATTTATCGGCTTGCAAGAAAAATGCGTGATCGCCGACATAACAAAGCAATTTATCGGCTTGCAAGAAAAATGCGTGATCGCCGACATAACAAAACAAATTATAGGCTTGCTAGAAAAAAAAAAAAAAAAATGCGTAATCGCCGACATAATGGGTACCCGATCGAACTTTACACAGTCATGTCTTTAGTAGGCATAACCTTATAATAATGAATAATTTTACCAGGCGGATGATATTGTTTATGTAAACAGAATAAAGAAATTGGTAAAATGCGCGCAAAAACTTAACATCCAAAATAAAACCAATCATATCTCTGCAACAGCAACAATGTCCTCTTCCTCGTAATATTATCCCTACTATTGATGATAATAAAATAAACACTTACAAACAAAAACTCCGATCGGTTTCCAATGAAAAATAATATTTCTTCTTACAAATGTGGCCCAAATCAACCTATATAACGGTTTTCATGTCTATACTCGCGGCGGCTGCAAGCTCCGACGAAGTACACACCGCAAAAGATGACGTCTTCAATCCGAGAGCTCTCGTTTACAATTTTATCAAACAGTTGAAAAGAAAAGGAAAATAAATAAAATATTGGTGATGAACGATATGATCACTATTTCTTACTCTTTACTGGATATATGAATTATTACCAAAATTTTCTGCCATTGAGCAGTAATTACAGATAAAATACTTAATGATACACTAGTTTTGGTTGACAGGTATCACACAACTGAATTTACCTATGTAAGTGCATTATATTCTATAGTGTCCTTGCACTATTGGGCGCCCTAGGAATGGATTCAGCGACTCAGGTAATATTGCTAGCTTATTATACAAAAATATATATATAATGGCTTAGAGCCATCATCACAGCCCAGAGCGTGATTTAGATAATTTTTAAGTGAAATTTCATGAGCACTATTTGGTAATGCTTAGAGATATAGTGGTATACAAGCATTATCCCATACATAAAAGGTTGCAGGACAAGCCTTTGCAAATCAAGGTAAGATAGAGTAACAGGTATATACTGTATTAGAGTGTAAATCATTGCACAGAAATTAAAGACGATTTAGATAGTTTATATGAGCAACGAATGAAATGAACTACATATATGAAATAATCACATCATATTTTTAGGCTTCTATTTTATTTCTGTGAGTTTGCGGAAAAATGATAGCAGGTGAGGAACTTCAAGAGGAATTACAACCACTTATTAAGAGAATATTTACTGCGGGTAAGATAAGATCAACTCACAATATTATTACCACTCCAATAGCTACGAGATGCAATGGTACAATCAATGATGAAATCTCATCTTCCTTATTATCTTTCATGAATTATTATTATACAGTCATGCGTAGTATTTTGATACAAGATCATATACTCATTATTATTCCCATAAAAGGTAAAATGTTATTCACAAGCTACGCACTTCTACAATTCCCTATGAAAATGGAAGTAATCATTTAATATTCAATTTTCATCCAATAAGTATTATACTTAGTGATGATGTCATCAGTGACACACAACACTTCAAGTGCCATGTTGCATATCTTCATATATGTTTGTCTTGCATATTTCCTTGCATTTGAGTTGCATTTAAGTCTCCAAAGGATGCAAAATCTCCACTTGCTTAGAATCATAAGTACTACTAATCAGGCACTATATGCATGTACATTCATATCTATTACTAATCAAACACTCTTTCATCATCAATTTTAATTTCCACTATCTATACTTACCTGCTAAAACACAATTAACATTCATTTGCCCTAATCACCCTACACATGGTATGGTTCAAGGCAACTATAAAGAAGCAGACTCATAGGCAATACGATCCAAGGGAATCGTACCTTGCCTAGTAAACATAATTTGCTAGAAAACATAGCACAATCTCTTCCACCTTTTCAACATATTTCATTTAAAGTTGAATTGTTTAACATCTCCTAATTCATTATCAGTTGTATCAGACAAAAATGAAACTATTATGTTACTCAATGAGAATAGGATTTAATCATCCTTATTATATCATTTGATTCCTCCATATAGTGATCAAAATAAAACTTGGTACCAATGTTTATTATCCCATGTCTTATCTTTCTGGCATGTACTATACAATTTATGTATTGTATAAGACAGTCTAAAATACTATTTTTGTATTGTATAAGAAAGAACAATCGAAGTATACTGAATTATCTTGTGTTGAAAAGAACAAGACTGTTATTCCACAGCTACAACATAGCAACACGGCTCCCCCCTCATTAATGTGTGAATTTTTAGAATAGGTTAGATTATATACACACAATAACATGCACCTAGCTAAACACATTAATTTTAAGATGAAATTTTATGTAACAATGTATTCATGTTCATGTATTTATATTCATGTATTACAGGTAATGTTAATTTTAAGCATATGGTGTGCCAATGTCTTAATGTCTATTTTTATGTTACTATACATGTATTCATTGTTAATGTCTTAGTTCCTATGTAACCTACCCAACATTGTTAACTGGCCTCCTAATAAAGCATATGGCACCTGGGGCCAGGTGAGGGTAGCGTGGTTCGAGCGATGTACGGACAAAGGCAAAGACTAGAAGGAACAACAGATCAGATGGCAAAGTCATTAATAGCCAGACAGATATTAGACACTCCAGCACAGATGTCCTTCCTTCCTTCCTTCTCTCCACACACACACACACACACACCACTCCATACACACACACAAACACGTGCAGTGACTCGCATTTCGGGACCTGACAGGTAGTTCAAATTCCACATACATACATACACACAGACAAGCCAGCTGCACTCACTAGACGTGACTTGATCTGACCGAGATCATTTTTCTCTCTGTCCAACACACACACATATACACGTACACAGAGTTACCCTCGCTTGACCAGTCTCCAATGACATCTCTCTGCTTCCAGTTGTGGTAAGAGGATATAGCAGAAACCATTAACCCCTTCCTCCTCTCTCTAGTTTCACAGAGAGAGAGAGAGAATGGGAGAATAAATTAATAAGGAATAAATAGGGAGAGAAGAGGAGTAGACAGACAGACAGAATTAGATTGACCATTCACAGGCAACAGTTGTCACTCTAGCTATTTCTGTAAACTATAGAGTTTGAAATGTATATAAGCAGAAGAGGTACACTAGGAGTTAGGATACCACACTGACTCCCTAAGGGCTATAAACTGTCTCCATAGAGAGAGACATAATACCACATAAGGCAAGGCACATCACGATAATACCCTGTATAGATAAGTACACATATTAATAAATTAAGCCTTAAGAAACTTGTGAAGTCAATCACCTAAGAAAGCACCCCGTCTTCCACGTTACCTAAAACAACAACGACAACAACAACTACTACAACTACAAGAATTACATACAAGTAAGTTACCAAGTTCTGCCCAGAGTTCAAGCCTTCAGAACTGGTACAACCTGACTGCTTACATTACAAGGACTGCTGCTGGTGTTGTTGTTGTCGTGGAGTAAGAATGTCCGTGGTTGAAAGTGTCTCTATGTACTGTTTATGCTTCATTAAAGTTGTTTACAATTGTATGTATTTTATATCCTGGAAGGTAAATGTTGATCTGATAACGTGTTGTCCTAGTTATTTCAATGTAAGAAAATAAATAGCTTAATTAAGAAAAATAACTCGATTAAGTTTGCAAAAATTATGGAGTTCAAATAAATAGCATAATTAAGAAAAATAACTCGATTAAGTTTGCAAAAATAGTGTTCATATAAATAGCATAATTAAGAAAAATAACTTAGATTAAAAGTTTGCAAAATGTATAGAGTTTAAACAACGTACTGGTGACGTTGGCTGAGGAAAATGGAGAGCTACTAATTCCTCAAAAAATAACAAACTTCAAAAAACGAATAGAAAAGGAACATAGGCAATTAAAAAAATACTTTAAAGTGAAAAAATTAGAGGAAGAAAGACCACGATATAAGATAGACACTAAAATATTTTGAAATGATGGGAACTATCACAAAGGTTGGTCAAATAAAGAGAAAATGTGGAATATCAGGTAAAAAAATATCCAAGTGAAAAAATTAGGTGAAGAAAGACCACGAAATGACACAAAATATAAACTGATACAAAGGTCATTGAAATATATACAGTCATGGTCAATAATAATCATCCACATATGGGTATCTCAATTTACTGTCTAATGTTTTCACGTTCACATATGATGTTATTGTTTTAAGTAGTGTGTAGCTGCTTGTATTAAATTAAAAGATGGTAGTTATTCCTGTGTGTGTGTGTGTGTTATTGTTTTAAGTAGTGCGTAGCTGCTTGTATTAAATTAAAAGATGGTACTAAATCTATTTATTGGAAAGTTTATCTATCCTCTAAGGAACAGAGGGAAACTGTCAAACTCTTAGGTGAGTTACCCCTATATGGATGATTATATTTGACCTTAGTGAAAATGTGGAATATAATATGGAAGGGAAGCAAGAGATAACTGAAGGTCTTGGCGACAGTCACGTCACTGCTAATTAACTATCCAATCCATTTTTCCAGCCTATTTTTCTTGGTGGAATCTAAACTGAAGGAGGGGGGGGGTGGCAAAGAAATCCCCCCCCCCACTCGCCCCCCACTTCTAAAATAATATTCCCTGTTGACAGTGAAGCCAGAACTCTTAAGGGGGTGCGGGAATAGGGGGACAAGCTTGAGGGGGGGGTTAGGGGGGTGCAGGAATACGGGGGACAGGCTTGAGGGGGGTGCGGGAGTAGGGGACAGGCTTCGGGGGGTTTAGGGGGGAGCGGAAGTAGGGGACAGGCTTGGGGGGGTTTAGGGGGGAGCGGAAGTAGGGGACAGGCTTGGGGGGGGGTTAGGGGGGTGCGGGAGTAGGGGACAGGCTTGGGGGGGGTTAGGGGGGTGCGGGAATAGGGAACAGGCTTTCTACCCCCCCCCCCCCAAACATGTCCCCCTATTCCCGCACCCCCCCCCCCAAGCCTGTCCCCTACTCCCGCACCCCCTTAAGGCCCCATCCATCCAAGAATTTACCCACTCGTCTGGACATTGTTTTTGGCGCCCTTTCGGACCAGAGTCAATCCCTTTCTGTACCTCTTTCCTTCGTGGTTTGAGTCGAGGTGAGGGTGGGTAAGATTGAGGTAAAGAAAGGTGGGATGAGGTGAGGATGGGTAAGTTTGAGGTAAAGAAAGGTAGGTTGAGGTGAGGGTGGCTAAGATTGAGGTAAAGAAAGGTGGGATGAGGTGAGGGTAGGTTAAGATTGAGGTAGAGATAGGTTAGTCTATGGGAGGGAGAGGTAGGTGGGTTGAGTTGAGGGTGGGTAAGTTTGAGGTAAAGAAAGGTGGGTTGAGGTGAGGGTGTGTAAGTTTGAGGTAAAGAAAGGTGGGACGAGGTGAGAGTGGGTAAGTTTGAGGTAAAGAAAGGTGGGTTGAGGTGAGGGTGGGTAAGATTGAGGTAAAGAAAGGTGGGATGAGGTGAGGGTGGTTAAGTTTGAGGTAAAGAAAGGTGGGATGAGGTGAGGGTGGTTAAGTTTGAGGTAAAAATGGGAGGGAGTGGTAGGAGGGTTGAGGTGAGGGTGGTTAAGTTTGAGGTAAAGAAAGGTGGGTGAATGGGAGGGAGAGGTAGGTGGGTTGAGGTGAGGGTGGTTCAGTACTCGCTAGGTGAGGTGAGCGGCCTGCCAGCTTCCTCAGTCACCTGCGGGTGGTGGCCGCGTGAGGACGGAGTGTTTGTGTGAGGCAGGGTAGGGAGTGAAGGGGGACACACAGACAGACAGATAGGCAGGCAGGGACAGGGCGCGACGCTCCCTAAACAAACTCAACACTCACATTGACTCGTTAACCTACTCACCTAGATAATACCACTCAGTACAGTCGGTGGCAAAAGTCCTGTCGCCTCACTTGCTTCACCGAGGCACGAGATGTTTTCATAGACTCGAGATTATAAAGTGTAGAAAACGTGTGTATTTCTCGAGTCCATAAACACTGCCTGTCTCCGTGAAGCAGGTGAGGCGACACGACTTCTGTTGCTGACTGTACACTCGCAATCCAAAATATGTATCTCGGCTTGCTTCGAATATCCTGGTCGAGTATTCAATTAAGCAACCTCAAGCATATATGAAGCAGGATAAGCGTTGTAATTGGTTCACTTGTATGTTAAATTATTCGAAATTTCAACAAGACCTGGATACAAATTTTGGATTGCGAGTGTACACTCGCGGTCAGAGGTTGTGTCCTGATCCCTTGGTACGATGAATCGTAACTAACCGAGCTTTGATGATTCGAACAACTGTGTGTTGTAGGGAGACGCACCGTTGTTCAAAGCTAGGCTGTTTGCGATTCATCTTGCCAGGGGGACCGGGACACAACTTCTGACCGCGAGTGTACATTACACTGTTTTCTTTACAAGTCTTCAGCTGTTCCTTCTATCATTTTCTGTCCTTGGTGTTTGCTGTCCCAACTCTCTCTTATCACCTTTTACCCTTTTTCCTTCGTCCTATAGTGTTCTACAGGTTTCTCCAGGCCTAGGGAGGTATTATTTCATCCTCTTCACTTCTTCACACAGTTTACGAGAATTAAAACAATATATCAATCGAGTGTAATCAGTCAATTTCTTTGCATCTACTCGACAAAGTTATAAGTTTTTATTTTCTATTTTTTTTTTTTTTTTTTTTTTTCATAATGTAAGAACACACTTTTCTTGTTACTTATCACGTGTACCAAAACAAACATAATTATATTCTTCAAGATGTAAACATATACAGTACATATTTTTTTTTCGTAATGTAAAAACACATATTTTTCTTGTTGCAGATTACGTATTGCAAAACGATCATTCATGTCAGTAAGATGCAAACAATGCATTGGAACGCAACGTACAGTAAACAAACCCGAGCATGTTGTTGTTGTTGTTTACCGTGTTTACACATCATATACTTTGGTAGTAAGACGGTACATATAATTACTTCGTTGTATAATCTATGTATATTCTATATGTATTTATTTAGTAGTAGCAGTACACACAAGCGTTATACCGTATTCATATAACAGTACACTTAATATATGTACAGTACAAATGATA